>LOND01003552.1:37583-49977 GCA_014220965.1 Paragonimus kellicotti
TCAACCGTAAAGTATATTCGTGTCCATGATGATCGATACCCAGTGGTTTGTTTGTGGTTTGTCTAAGTATCCATTTTTAATGGACATCCATTCACAAATAGAAATCCGCTGTGAGATAGCACTCTGGTCAGTTCGTCAGAAAAATGCACGGCTGCATTCATATCTTCGAACGAAGCGAGACCGTCATCGTTATGAAAGCTATCTTTCACGGATTATCTGATGCACTGTTCGCTATTAGCTTCAAACACTTCTGATGTTCTCCTTGCTGCAAAGTTCACACAGAAAGTTAAAGTTGCTGTTCCAGAAGGGTGAACTGCTGGTCTGAACAAGTCCTTCTCAGTACTTATCGGTGATCCTTTGGCTTTTGTTTGTTACTACTACCTTCGGGGATTCATGGGATCTGTAGATGACCCACGTTACCATTAGAACGGTCATTTGAAGAAACAGCTCTCCGATGTCCTACCCCATCACAGTACGGTCTCTTTAGAATCTCAGTGGGACTGTTGTCAGATCGACCACTGTGTATGGAATTTTTATTAGTCGGCGGTCGATCAACGGTCTTCAGCCATAGCCCCAAGATCAAAGACCATACAAGTTGTATCTAGACTCTTTGACGTTAATGCCGGATGATAATCAAATGCCATCATGGTGTGTGCTCACAGCCTAATTGCTTGCCATTGCTGACAATGTAGCCAGCTGATAGATAGACACCAATGACCTCCTTGTACTTTTTGAAAAAACCTTGATTCGAAACGAATCACAGTTCCGATCTACTTCTGGCTACTTTCCAGTTGTTAACAAGTTACGTGGTCAAGGTTTTTCGAATTCTCCTACAACGGCACATGTCTACGTTTGCAAAGGATATCAACCTACTCGGACCTCGAATGAACATTGTTGTGTTTTTATCCGCACATTTTCGGCGGAACTTTGTCAGCTACGTCCTTGTGTTTAACAGTATCGCCCAAAACTAGTTCGTTTTTCCGAAGTTTCATGATTGATACACTAGCAAATCGTAGCTAATTCTAATTTTGGCGGATATTGTGTTCTAATAATATATGTTCGGTCACCATTTTTGACGTCAAAACACAACCGAAGCCATTAGAGGAAAATTTGAAAAAATGGGAAATGTGTAGTTGTTTTGGGAGTATAACTTTCCCATTTGCCCTGGCGTTTCAAAATAAGGACAATCTCCACCATAATACTTCAAACATCTGATGATTGTTCGAGGGTTGTGATGTATTAGGAGACTGATGTAGTTAGTTCATTTCATCACAACATGCCATAGGATGTGACCGAGTAAATTGGAGCCTTTGTTCGTTACGAGAAAGTAAGGGGTTACACCCATCAGACTTATACATTTTACCCAAAGGTTCCGAACAAGGTCAAAATCCACGCGACTGACGACAAAAAGAAACTTAAGCTCATACGTTTATACAAATGACGTGCTGTATCATTTGTTGTTACACCTACATACTCTGTGAATACTGTGAAAACCCGGATGAGTGAAAGTGAGAAGTAACCTATTGTTAATTAGCGGACTAGTAGGCTGATACGAAATATCTGTTTCGTAACCAGAATTAAAGACCCTCTGGCGTTTTTTTTTCTTAATTTGCACTCATTTAAACTTACGCTTCCTATACGAATCACACTTGTTGCACACAGTTTGAATTGGAGAACTTTTGCGAAAGAAATCAACGATCGGAGTATACCTGATATCTTCTTATGTCAACACAATACATAACTTTCCTTATTACACACTGTACTTTCATCATTTCTGATTTCTTTTAATCAGGCACATTAGACGTGGTTTTCTGGGTAGATTCTACACTACAAGGTCACTGAACCTAATCGGACGAAATAAAACGGAACGGAACAATGAAACTGGTCCTCCCTCTACACCACCGCAGTCAGTAAAGCAAAAAGTGCTAGCTCTGGTTCCGTTGTCTGAGTTGTCGGATGATGCTATACCCAATGTAGAAGTTGTTGAACGTCAACAGTGACCGGTTCGGAGGGGAACACAGTTTCTTTCTATGGGGACCAGTGTCATTGCAATCACATCGGTCAATTCTGTATTTGTTAACCTGATATGTACATGTAATAAAACCACGATTACTATTCACTGACATCTAGTTCATCGAATGGAACGTGTTGCAAATGAGCCGGCAGATGAGTCAGATGAAGGAAAAGACTGTGTAAGAGGAATGAAGATGTTTGAATGAGTCAATGATACGGTAATTATGTGTAGTGTTGCAACTTCTATGGATTGAAATATCGGAAGGTTTTCTCCCGTGACTCGTTATCAGTGTATATGATTTCGACACTTTCCACCGATCACTACATGCTTTTTGAGGTGACGAATGTTACTCATGAAATTGCCCGTAAAAATCACTCATCCAGCATGTTGAGTTTTGTTTAGTCAGTTGGTGCGACTGCTTCTGTCACCTCAACACTTTCTCTAAGCAACTTTGTTTTTATTTGAAGAGGAAGATACAAATTACCTTGCACAAGTTAAGATGAATTATGAGCGTGTTCTACGAAATTGATTCCCGAATTGATAAGAAAAAATTCATTATGAATTCTGGATTGCGCACGTGAGCATTGTCATGATGTAGATACAGCTATGACGACCCCAAGCGTAATGAGAAAAAATTTCGCAATTACTTCAGCATAACAATTGGACGATACATTATGATCTTCAGTTCCCGTTTGCGTGAACTGTATTTTTGTCGTTACTTCTTTGGCTACCTTGGCATTTCTGGGAGGAGCGCCTCATTCTTTGAACATTCAGAGCTATAGGTCTTAACCGTGACTCGTACATGTGTTCTCAAGTTTCGTTGCTAGTAGCAAGACAAAGTACTTGTTGTACTCGCCTTTGTTAGCAGACAGAAAGAATTTTCAGGCGAATTCAGTGTGACGCCGTTTTCCACAATCAGAGAATTCATAGGCAGCCTATAGAGAACACTTCTCGCCACGACCATGGTGATCATGAATGAATGTACTCAGGGTTATTCTGTTTGTAACTAGTAGTTGCGGTAACTGATTGTGGGTAACTGTTCTGCTATGCGACACTATTAACTTGGAGATAGCTGTATTTTGCTCTTCAGCGGCAGTTTTGACATCTCCGTGATGTAGTGAGTTACAATGGTACTTTTAAGGAAACTCAACATTCTGGAGGTTGGTGGTCAATAGTTTATCATCTTCAAGATGCTATCAAAAGCTCATAGACTGCAATGAATTTTTCACAAAGTGATCGACCGTAGACTACCCGTCTTATGGATAAGTTGTTGGTATGATTTGCTGATCTTCCGTTTGTATTAGGGTCTTCTTACTGTACGCCATCGAAAGGTTTGACTCCAACGGAAAAATCAGTTTTCACCCACAACAGCAAAACCAAAATAAGTTACAAGAATGTCCTAGCTATCCGAATAGGCTTGGCTGTGTTGTTTTCGTTACAGTGCTTTTAGTAGGATATTGTATGTTCGATGGTTTTTGGTGTAGTCAGTGGTCGTTTTTGAACTGATGCCGCGCTAGGTAACGTTGAAAATGTTCAGTTATTAAATCGTACAATACCTGTAAGTTATCTGACATCCATTTCACTTTTTGATATACGTTGTTTTCAGCTATTTACAAACAGATAGTACGAGTAACCATCTGATATTTGAAACGAAGGCATTATGATCATTCCTGTGTAATCTGAATCCCATATCAGCTGGACAATTATCTCTAGACTCAAAAATGGAATTCACTGTTTTCGCATTCTTACTGTGTTTGATCTAATTCCATACGACGTTGCTATATTGCTGGTGGTTTGTTGTGAGAACGAAGGGAACAACTTGTTTGCCTCGACTTGAGAGACCGAAACAGAATAGATTCTCTCTCAACACCAGACAAGTTTTATCGTGCTGTGGGTCCAGCAGGACGCGAGGAAAAAAGAGAAAGAAGATCTGATTCCTGTTTCGGTCTCCTCAAGCTCGAGGCCAAAATCAAGTTGTTCCCCTTTCCTTTTTCCCGAATGGAAAACATAGAACTATCATGTGGAACGGCGTCTCCCAGAACAGTGCGCTAGCTACGGTACGCGCTTCTGGTGAAGAAATCTCACCAAGTTCCGTTTGGTGAACTCTGATTTTGTCTGAGGCAAAAGTAACTTTTGACTGGAAATTCGGTAGGCGTTTTAGTTATATCGCTCGGAAAGAGCGCAATATGTGAGATAACGGTTGTTTCGTTAAGCAACATTCCGCAATAAAACTGTCCGAGCAAACTGTTTATAAAAAAAATCTGAAGTACAGCGGTATAAATTCGATTGTCATTTATCTTGTAAATTAAAAGGCACCAGAAATACATTTACAAACTCCTAGCAAGCACCAAGCATACCAGGGAAAAATCCAATACTATTTCCGCAAGCTTTGTAAGTGTGTTAGACTCACATCTATGAACTTGCCTCACTCGTACGGCTTAACTGTCCACACTGTACCCTTACAGCCTGATGTCTCTTCACATACTTATTCAACTGTATCACTGTCTCCGGATAAAGTACCCCGCATCGGGTGCAGATAGAAAATCGTCAGATAACCAATCGAAAGACCTTGTTTCAAAGAAAACATTAAGTCACATCCCGTATGCTAGACGGATGTGTGTTTCAAAGCGGACAATTTGTTACTGGAAGACTGCGTTCTGCTGAATAGACAGCATGATTAGTGGTGAAAAAATATTTCCAATATGTCGAGAGGAATCTACGTTTTGGTTTTCATCCATGAACAACTAGTTCGAAATACACGGGAAACCGGCATTCGTGGTTCGTCGTTAGTCTTCTTGCTAAGTCATAGATCACATTTGTGACGGTTATGTCCATTGTCACCTATGTGCATCACAGTCACGTAGACCAATCTGCTTTTTATCAGACTAAACATATTTTTATTATGCTTGTTCATAAATGATGAAGTCTGTGCTTTTTAGCTCAGGACAGTTCAATTAAGAACGACTTTATAGTCACAAAGTTGGTTCCTGTGGAGACAATTAGCACGGACGTTTATACGAATTCGGAGTTAATCGTTGTGGCTTAAGATGTCAATCAAAAAGGCTTTGCAATTGGTCTGACCTGACACGTTTGAACATCGTTCTCCAATATCGTTTTTCACATGTGGAGGTGGACCTCTCAGAAAGTCTGTTTAAATCTTTTAGCGATCGTCTGAATGCTCCGGCTTATTAACTGAAAACTCAGTATGTTGTTCAATCGAGCTCACTAGGCCTTACGTCTAATGGTCTAACTGATTATATTCGTTTAAGATAATGAGCGATACTCTTCTATTCGTGGACTGTTAATCGCCCAGAAGGAACCCAGTGTCCGATTTATGTAAGATCCATTGTTGGAAAGTCTCCTTGTCGCCTGATGACATTCAGAATATGGAATTGACATGTTTCGTGGACTGCGTGTTTTGTTGATGGAAGTAGGCTCACCCATAGTTTTGTTGTGGCGACTTTTGTTATTTTTCTTTAATCCATCATGAATAAAAGAGAGCTGAATTAACTTCCATTTTCAATGGTGTGTACTCATTTCAATTAATCAGACACGATAAATCAGCAGTCTAGAGGAAAATGGTAAGTGGCTTCCTAGTTTTTCAGCAGGATACATCGACAGTGTTCATAAAAAATACAACTCAAGGATAACCGTGTCTTGTCCTGAAAGGTTATTCATTGCTTGTTTAAAAAAATGTATGCACAAATATGGCGCTCTCAGAACTTATACAGTTGGGTTGCTTCTGGCTCCACTTCCGTGCAAAATCCAACGACCGTCTGGATTTTATAACCTCAATTATATACATTTGTTCGTGGGAGTAATTGGAAGTCAGCCATGCGATTCAAATTGTAGGCAGGATGTTGTGTAACGCATGAATACTCACCATGAACAGCAATAGTAGGTAAGCCTGGAAAGTAATTAAAACGTAGGAAGTTGAAGAATTTGTCAATGAGACTTTAACTGAGTTGACGGAATCAGGATGAATAGTTATCCAATGAACGGAGAAGTATAAGCCTACGAAAGAAGCTTTGGGACATCAACCAACTCCTAATGGAAGTGTTGAAGATGACTGACTGTACTAGAGAACGTGTAGTCGCCATAGGTTCAATTCAACTGTGCAGTACTAGAGTTCTATCCGCGGAGTCAACGAACTAGGTTGCTTCATGTTGTCTCTCTACTAGCTCGGCCCCACAGGCGTCCATGTTTGGATTGAAAAATGAAGAAATGTACTTCGTAGAGTGATCAGTTGAACAATGTTATATGGGCTGATGAAGAACTTTTATCACTTGAAATATGATCGCACGTAATGGTTTCAGATCAAGAAACTGGCTACTCCATAATAAAGTTGTACTATATACAGTGGAACTTAGCGATGGATCATTACTCGTCTGGGCTAACTTAGGGCGGAATGTGCAACAGCTGACTGGTCGGCTTTTTTTCACATTACTGTCCTCTGGTTATGAAACTACCAAATGCCTCCTTAAAGCCGCCTGACTTTAATGTACAATGATCCGACTATTTGAATGAGAGCATTAGGTTTATTCGTTCATTAGCTGCTGTTTTAATCTACTTGGTCGCATGCATGTTACAGTTCTGTTGCCAAGAAAGCACAATGTAGTACAAATGAACAGCAGTCTAGCCTGTCCTAATGGCGAGCACTAAGTGATTGGACTAAAAATGACCAGTGGTACTGAGTAAACTGCTACACGCTACAGGAACACAAAATGCACAATTAATTGTGTGTACGCGGGTTATGAACATGTAGACAGACCCAATTTAATCGTTATGGGCCGTTTGCTTCTGTCCTCTGCAGAGATTCGGCGGAACTTTTGGACGTGGCCTCCCCTTCTCACAAGCGTGGCAGGTAGCATTGCGAGAACGGCAAGTGGACCGAATGTGGAAGTGATCACAAGACAGACATCGATTCATTGTCTTAGGATTCATCGATAGGTTGGACTGCATGAGGCCATTGTTACTAACACCTGATAAGAAACGTGCCGACCGGAATGATCATCTTTAAAAGAGCACCGCCTACTACTTAAGTGTCGTTGCCAATATATCGTCGTTTTGCTCATATATCCTGCCGCTCTTCAGAAAGGTCATTTTTTTCTTGCCGGGCATACTTTCCATCACAGAGTGTAGTTGTTGATCCCGAAAATGCAGCCACATAGTTGTTTTGTAACTGTACGACATCATAAATACTCGATAAATTTTTGGGGCGGCATTCTCTGTCTTCAGATAAAAGAAAAGAACCTGGCTCTCTCGGTAGCACGGGAGTAGCCAGAAAGGATGTGGTCTGACAAAAGCTTAGTTGGTATTTTCAGGAAGGGCAGCTTTTTCAGCCAGGAGTATACGTCACGCTCGCCAGCAGCGGGAAATAAGGCCGAATTACACTTGTTCGCCTTTCTTCGGATGCTGCGGTCACAACCCAAAACGTTCATCGGGTCGGTCTCTGTCTTTTGGCGTTGCTTGCTTTTCCCGGCAATCAGAGATCTCCTCCCCCCCCCCCTCCCCCCCAACCCCAAAAACCCCCCCCAGACCAAACCCCCCAAAAACCGCGGGAAAAAAGAGTGAGGAGGAAAAAGAGAGGACCCATGAACGTTTTGGGTTGTGACGCAGCATCGGAAGAAAGGCGAACAAGAGTAATCGGCCCTATTTCCCGTTGCTGGCGAGCGTGACGTATACTCCTGGCTGAAAAAGCTGACCTTCCTGAAAATACCAACTAAGCTTTTGTCAGACCACATCCTTTCTGGCTACTCCCGTGCTACCGAGAGAGCCAGGTTCTTTTCTTTTATCTGAAGACAGAGAATGCCGCCCCAAAATTCATATAATTATGGTTATCAGTTACATAAACAACTATGCGGCTGTCTTATTTCGGGGATCAACAACTACACTCTGTGATGGAAGATGCCCGGAGAAAAACTGACCTTTCTGAAGAGCGGCAGGATATATGAGCAAAACGACGATATATTGGCAGCGACATTTAAGTAGTAGGCGGTGCTCTTTTAAAGATGATCATTCCAGTCGGCACGTTTCTTATCAGGTGTTAGTAACAATGGCCTCATGCAGTCCAACCTATCGACGAATCCTAAGACAATGAATCGATGTCTGTCTTGTGATCACTTCCACATTCGGTTCCACTTGCCGTTCTCGCAATGCTACCTGCCACGCTTGTGGAAGGACGGGCCACGTCCAAAAGTTCCGCCGAACCTCAGAGACAGAGCAAACGGTTCATAACGATTAAATTGGTCTTGTCTACATGTTCATAACCACCGGTACACACAATTAATTTTTGTGCAGGTGTTTAGTGTTCCAACTGTAGCGTGTAGCAGTTTACTCAGTACCACTGGTCATTTTTAGTCCAATCACTTAGTGCTCGCCATTAGGACAGGCTAGACTGCTGTTCATTTGTACTACATTGTGCTTTCTTGGCAACAGAACTGTAACATGCATGCGACGAAGTAGATTAAAACAGCAGCTAATGAACGAATAACCTAATGCTCTCATTCAAATAGTCCGGATCATTGTACATTAAAGTCAGGCGGCTTTAAGGAGGCATTTGGTAGTTTCATAACCAGAGGACAGTAATGTGAAAAAAAGCCGACCAGTCAGCTGTTGCACATTCCGCCCTAAGTTAGCCCAGACGAGTAATGATCCATCGCTAAGTTCCACTGTATATAGTACAACTTTATTATGGAGTAGCCAGTTTCTTGATCTGAAACCATTACGTGCGATCATATTTCAATGATAAAAGTTCTTCATCAGCCCATATAACATTGTTCAACTGATCACTCTACGAAGTACATTTCTTCATTTTTCAATCCAAACATGGACGCCTGTGGGGCCGAGCTAGTAGAGAGACAACATGAAGCAACCTAGTTCGTTGACTCCGCGGAAGAACTCTAGTACTGCACAGTTGAATTGAACCTATGGCGACTACACGTTCTCAAATACAGTCAGTCATCTTCAACACTTTCCATTAGGAGTTGGTTGATGTCCCAAACTTCTTTCGTAGGCTTATACTTCTCCGTTCATTGGATAACTATTCATCCTGATTCCGTCAACTCAGTTAAAGTCTCATTGACAAATTCTTCAACTTCCTACGTTTTAATTACTTTCCAGGCTTACCTACTATTGCTGTTCATGGTGAGTATTCATGCGTTACACAACATCCTGCCTACAATTTGAATCGCATGGCTGACTTCCAATTACTCCCACGAACAAATGTATATAATTGAGGTTATAAAATCCAGACGGTCGTTGGATTTTGCACGGAAGTGGAGCCAGAAGCAACCCAACTGTATAAGTTCTGAGAGCGCCATATTTGTGCATACATTTTTTTAAACAAGCAATGAATAACCTTTCAGGACAAGACACGGTTATCCTTGAGTTGTATTTTTTATGAACACTGTCGATGTATCCTGCTGAAAAACTAGGAAGCCACTTACCATTTTCTCTAGACTGCTGATTTATCGTGTCTGATTAATTGAAATGAGTACACACCATTGAAAATGGAAGTTAATTCAGCTCTCTTTTATTCATGATGGATTAAAGAAAAATAACAAAAGTCGCCACAACAAAACTATGGGTGAGCCTACTTCCATCAACAAAACACGCAGTCCACGAAACATGTCAATTCCATATTCTGAATGTCATCAGGCGACAAGGAGACTTTCCAACAATGGATCTTACATAAATCGGACACTGGGTTCCTTCTGGGCGGATTAACAGTCCACGAATAGAAGAGTATCGCTCATTATCTTAAACGAATATAATCAGTTAGACCATTAGACGTAAGGCCTAGTGAGCTCGATTGAACAACATACTGAGTTTTCAGTTAATAAGCCGGAGCATTCAGACGATCGCTAAAAGATTTAAACAGACTTTCTGAGAGGTCCACCTCCACATGTGAAAAACGATATTGGAGAACGATGTTCAAACGTGTCAGGTCAGACCAATTGCAAAGCCTTTTGATTGACATCTTAAGCCACAACGATTAACTCCGAATTCGTATAAACGTCCGTGCTAATTGTCTCCACAGGAACCAACTTTGTGACTATAAAGTCGTTCTTAATTGAACTGTCCTGAGCTAAAAAGCACAGACTTCATCATTTATGAACAAGCATAATAAAAATATGTTTAGTCTGATAAAAAGCAGATTGGTCTACGTGACTGTGATGCACATAGGTGACAATGGCATAACCGTCACAAATGTGATCTATGACTTAGCAAGAAGACTAACGACGAACCACGAATGCCGGTTTCCCGTGTATTTCGAACTAGTTGTTCATGGATGAAAACCAAAACGTAGATTCCTCTCGACATATTGGAAATATTTTTTCACCACTAATCATGCTGTCTATTCAGCAGAACGCAGTCTTCCAGTAACAAATTGTCCTGAAAACCATATCCGTCTACATACGGATGTGACTTAATGTTTTCTTTGAAGAACGTCTTTCATTGGTTAATCTACGATTCTAATCTGCACCCGATCGGGACTTTCCGAAGGATATACATTGAATAAGTATTGAAAGACATCAGCTGTAAGGGTACCATTGTGACAGTTAAGCCGTACGGTGAGCAAAGTATGATGTGAGTCTAACACACTTACAAACTTGCGAAATGATGGATTTTATCCCTGTATCTTGGTGCTTGCTAGGAGTTTGTAAGATTCTTTCTGGTGCCTTTAATTTCGTGCAATCGAATTTATACCGCTGTACTTAGATTTTTTTTATAAACAGTTTGCTCGGACAGTTTTATTGCGGAATGTTGCTTAACGAAACAACCGTTATCTCACATATTGCGCTCTTTCCGAGCGATATAACTAAAACGCCTACCGAAGTTCCAGTCAAAAGTTACTTTTGCCTCAGACAAATCAGAGTTCACCAACGGAACTTGGTGATTTTTCTTCACAAAACCTACCTAGCTAGCCACTTTCTGGAACCGTCCACATGATAGTTCTATGTTTTCCCATTCGGGATAAAGAAGGGAACAACTTGATTTGGCTCGACTTGAGAGACCGAAACAGAATAGATCTCTCTCAACAACAACAAGCTTGTTTGTTGTCTAGTGATGTGTAGTGTTGTGGATGTTGATTGTATTTCTTTTAGAGAAGGTTGTGAGGAGGAGGAAAAGAGAAGAGTTCTATTCTGTTTCGGTCTCTCAAGGTCGAGCCAAATCAAGTTGTTCCCTTCTTTATCCCGAATGGGAAAACATAGAACTATCATGTGGACGGTTCCAGAAAGTGGCTAGCTAGGTAGGTTTTGTGAAGAAAAATCACCAAGTTCCGTTGGTGAACTCTGATTTGTCTGAGGCAAAAGTAACTTTTGACTGGAACTTCGGTAGGCGTTTTAGTTATATCGCTCGGAAAGAGCGCAATATGTGAGATAACGGTTGTTTCGTTAAGCAACATTCCGCAATAAAACTGTCCGAGCAAACTGTTTATAAAAAAAATCAAGTACAGCGGTATAAATTCGATTGCACGAAATTAAAGGCACCAGAAAGAATCTTACAAACTCCTAGCAAGCACCAAGATACAGGGATAAAATCCATCATTTCGCAAGTTTGTAAGTGTGTTAGACTCACATCATACTTTGCTCACCGTACGGCTTAACTGTCACAATGGTACCCTTACAGCTGATGTCTTTCAATACTTATTCAATGTATATCCTTCGGAAAGTCCCGATCGGGTGCAGATTAGAATCGTAGATTAACCAATGAAAGACGTTCTTCAAAGAAAACATTAAGTCACATCCGTATGTAGACGGATATGTGTTTCAGGACAATTTGTTACTGGAAGACTGCGTTCTGCTGAATAGACAGCATGATTAGTGGTGAAAAAATATTTCCAATATGTCGAGAGGAATCTACGTTTTGGTTTTCATCCATGAACAACTAGTTCGAAATACACGGGAAACCGGCATTCGTGGTTCGTCGTTAGTCTTCTTGCTAAGTCATAGATCACATTTGTGACGGTTATGTCCATTGTCACCTATGTGCATCACAGTCACGTAGACCAATCTGCTTTTTATCAGACTAAACATATTTTTATTATGCTTGTTCATAAATGATGAAGTCTGTGCTTTTTAGCTCAGGACAGTTCAATTAAGAACGACTTTATAGTCACAAAGTTGGTTCCTGTGGAGACAATTAGCACGGACGTTTATACGAATTCGGAGTTAATCGTTGTGGCTTAAGATGTCATCAAAAAGGCTTTGCAATTGGTCTGACCTGACACGTTTGAACATCGTTCTCCAATATCGTTTTTCACATGTGGAGGTGGACCTCTCAGAAAGTCTGTTTAAATCTTTTAGCGATCGTCTGAATGCTCCGGCTTATTAACTGAAAACTCAGTATGTTGTTCAATCGAGCTCACTAGGC
>LOND01003553.1:18825-41190 GCA_014220965.1 Paragonimus kellicotti
ACATGAGTTGCTTCTGTTCGTTGGATATCGGAGAAAAAAATGAGTAGAATATGAGTTGTTTGTAAAGGTGTCGAACATATGGTTTCATTCGGTTCTACTTACTTCTAATGAATTGTACTATCTTCCTTGCACATTTGAACGGTTCTGATAGAACTCCTTTTGTCAGCGGCCGGATGACTGCTAAAAAAGTTTAGAATTTGGTCGGTTCGAGATGAGTTCCGGTAGGCGTCGGTATCTAACCGACCAGAGTTGGGCCATCTCACTAAGATATCTAGAAATGGTAGTTTTTCTGGTAAACTGTATCGTGGTGAACGCAAAGGTAGTGGACTGATGGGTTTCCGATAGTTTGTCGTGGTTCAAGATAATAAGAGGATTGTCTAAGTAGTCTGCCCACATTTCTGGTTCATTGGCCGGGGGTACAATTTGTACGACTAGTGGTATAATTCTTTCGACTACCAATCCTGAGAATGCTACTCTCGTCGGTGTGCCATTTGATAGTTTCCTTAGTTTCCGGTTGAACTTGGAGTACTTCGCGAGATAAAGACCAAGTAACTATAGTCTATATATTTGATTATTCCTGTGAAAAGTTTCAACTACTCTGCGTCACTCTAAATGTGTCACTGGTGTGTGTATCTAGCCAGCGTGGTCATGATTGAGATAAAAAGTGCGTTCACGATGATGTGGAGCATGGTTTCATCCTGTTCAACGGTGGTTTGATGAATTTTTGCAAGAAACTGTTTAGGCGAATTGATTGCGTGGTTTCAACCTGATATATGAGGTGTCCATCTTCTCTGATGTTCTTTGAACAATGTAGTGGACCAGTGTGATATTAAAAAAAACAAGTGTGAAAACAGTCAGCTCATAACAGTGTCACTACCGCCTGTGAATGTGACAATATAGCTCGTACTGCTGAGCCACGTGTTCTCTCTGTCGTTGTTACGGTCTATAAGGTTTAATGTTGATAGCGCTCGGATAGGAATACAACTGCCATGCGATTTTACCCAACTGTCTGTGTTCTCAGTAAGTAATATCCGGTATGCTGAACGCTCAGATGTATTGCAGAATAAGTGACCCAACCATCGTAAGCTCTGCGGCACGACTAATTAACCGATTGATCGCTCATCCCGAACACTCTGGAGTACGCGCCAGTGAACAGGAGTATTGCCCACGCGATCACCCCATTTGATGTGGCTTAACAGGCAAAAACAGCGGTAATCACACACTGCAAGTATGTCGGTATCTCCGTCGAAAATAGACCAAATCTCCGAATCCTAAAACAAAACAGAACGCACACAAGCATTATATACTCTTCTTGGGACGTTTTTGCGAAGATGGCAGTTCGCGAGTGTCACGGGCAATTGAATCAATGATAGCCATTAAAACTGATACAGTGGTTTCCAAACATGAGACCTTTTTAGTTCGTCAGGTTGTCTAACAAAGTTTTCTTAGTTATGATATCAACCCCTTCTATTATTTTTGGTAACTGTCTTTCGAGTTTCTGATTCGAGAATGTTTGTAGGTCGCTATGCACCATATAAATACCTTGTAATTTTCTCCTTGTCGCACACGTTGGAGCGGAACAAAGCTGCTTTTTGCACCCGTCTTGTGTTTGTCTTGGGAGCAATTAACGGGGACAGTCGCGTTATTTTCGGGACCAAGATTTTCCGTGTTAATTATTACGAGGAGGAGAATCCGATTTCTATCAAGCGCATTACTATACCGTGGACGAACCAGCATATTCTGTTAAGGGTTTAGACGATACGGGAATATGAAACACAGGACAACAAGAAAAAATGCAGCTAAGCTATTGAAAAAACGTGTACTAGTAATTGACATGCTTAGTCTGAAACCCGCTGAATTTATGTTCCATCCTGACAGCGTACTTTAACCCTGCATTGGAATATTGCTGATTAACCTCCGCATTGCTGTGTTGAATACCGGATTTAGATGATGGTTCTGTTCACCACATACATGTTGATCAAATCGTATATTTCACATGACACTAAGGAGATGCGATGCGACTCCAAAAATTTTCTCTCTGAGCCTCTATCAGACAGTGCAAACAAGAAATTAAGCACGTTTAAAGAAATAACTTTATCAATGTAACGAAGCCCATATTCATTTAAAACTGCTGCGGGCGTAATGAATGCAACTAATGAATGACCATGGTGTTACCATTGTTCTACTTCACTCTGTGCGTACATAGGATTACGTTAAAAAGGCTGTTGGTTCATTCGCTGTGTTATTGCTATTTCGTTGAAACCAGCTCCGGAATTGAGCGAGGTATATTCGCAGATATTATTGCGCACTCGAAACTGATACAGATTATAGTTTAACCGCAAAATGTGCCTGTCGCAATGCAGTTGTCACACAGAAGAACTTGAAGACATTATCGGTCAGATTTACTGTCCGAATTATGTTTTAACTTTAGACCTTAATGCGACTGATTTACAGATTACCTTTGATGTTAACTCCCGTGAAGTAGTGACCTGCTGTGATGTGGATTCCGGCTGCAGTCGTACACGTCAGCTTGGTTTTCTGCACGCATACTCCTTTGTATGCCTGCTATAAGAGACCTGATATGGCTTCACTATCACCCTCTTCATTCGTGTATCAAGTTACATAAGGTAACCATTAGCAACTGTCAACAACCAACCTACCAACACTCTTTTCCGTCTCTCTCTGTCGATACAGTTTTTACCACTTGGACTTGATTTGCCTCCTACAACTTTCCAAACGGTTACTGATTCTGTTAATTCAGGATTTGTTATTGTGGAAATTTATCAGGACAAAGTGTTGATTCCAGCTCCCAATAAACATTGACGTGATAAACGATTACTAGCACTGTTTCTTACCTCTTTTAAATTATATCACTCTTAATGGCACATTTTGTCAAACCTGTATTACCTGTCTTGGTTATTTAGCCGCCGTCAGTTGACTTAAAGTTTAACCAAATCGATCAAACTCTTTAACAAACTGGTCTGCTGACCATGTCGAATGGGTGACAATTTCTTATGCTTTTTTGTAATACTACATCAGGCTTATACCCAATTTTACAAAAGGTGTCCAACCAATGTTCGCTATTTTGCCCATAAATTATTTTGTACGAAAAAATTCTATGGACAAATTTTACATTAATTACTAAATTTTCTGCAATCATTTCCATCAAGACATTATCCTGTTTCATTCATTGTTACTTCACTAACTGGTATATGTGCTGTTTTAGGGGGTAAAATGAACGCCTCGTTATTTGTGTATATCTTCTGCTGAGTAGTGTAGAATATGGCTGTGCGTAAAACCGACTAGAAAAGTTAGTTGTATTCTGCGCTGTTTTTCGATTGCACAAGTATTTTTTCGAATAGACTTTTGAGATTATTACTTATCACGATGTACTGAAATTCACAGCTCCATAGCTAGGACTCAACGAAGAAATACGACGCTGTCTGCCAAAGATGTTCTAACTGGATATCAAAGTGCTGAAACGACTCATCACGTCGATCATTTTCTGTCAGTCTAAATTTGAAGAATTGACTCAGATTGTTCAGTTGTTCAAAATTGGCCTATGACCAACTTGTTACTAATTTGTGAGATGAGACGTTCTCATACATCTTTCTAGCTTGCACTTCGAAACAGAATGCGTCCAGATATTGAACGGGGGCTTCCTGTACTTTATCCAAGGCGAAAGAAGATTTTTATCACGCTTGATAAAATTTTATGTATCAACGATATAACTGTTACATTTTGAATGGTATATTGTGAAGGACTTGCATCTCTCATTCCTCCTGAGCGTCTAGAAAGTGAAGTCCCTAGTCCGAATTATCTAATGATGAACAGAAATGGACTCGGATATTGCTCATACCACGAAGTATTGTGTGAATTCTTCTGATGAACTGAAGTTTGTATGTTCCTAATGAAACTCTTGACCAGCGTCAAGCGAGTCCTGAGAAATAACTCGTGCAGATTATTGCAGTCCGTTTCTATCACAGTGTTGTGCGTTGGTGACTAGTGACATATATTCTCGACGATCGGTGGGATGTCTTACTAAAACACCCAATATAACATTTACGACACTATTGTTGAGAAAATTATTTAGCCGGGAAGGTGTACCGCTAATTTTGATCTTTTATAGCGACATATTTTATTAGCGAGAAATAATGTAACTGGCCGGCACAAATCAGTTGTTATCATTTCTTTACTGCTGATCGACATCCTCAGTCAAGTGGGCTAACCAGAATCTTTGTCCATATCCTGAACAGCACTAACACAGCTACCAAACTGATGTGTTTAGATGATATTGACTGCTACAATATGGTGAGGTTGCCCACAGCAGAAATGATGAATGGCCAGATGTTCATCAACGACGATTTATGTCCCTCTATCGAAATCAAGTTTGGAAGTATTGGAAACAGAATGCTCTGGATTCCTGATATTACCGATCACACAGTGCACTCGGAACATGTGGTTTAAGTGAACACGAGTGACGCTATCACGGAAAATCTAAATATTGATGGCAGATCAAATCAGATCAGTGAGGAGTTTGGAGGGAAGGCAAACACAGGCGAAGACTCTCCACTGATAACTTATGTATTAGACGTTTGGAACAGCCGCAAAAT
This sequence comes from Paragonimus kellicotti, assembly GCA_014220965.1. Taxonomy (NCBI): domain Eukaryota; kingdom Metazoa; phylum Platyhelminthes; class Trematoda; order Plagiorchiida; family Troglotrematidae; genus Paragonimus; species Paragonimus kellicotti. The sequence continues at coordinate 23,439 of LOND01003553.1, forward strand.
AACCACCAAATTTAAACAAACACCGCATCGAACTTTAACATGAAGTGACTGAAGGTATCTGACGAAATTGCTGAAAACGATTCAAGATACACATGACCCTGAATCGTGCATTTAGAATTAGTTAGTAAATAGCTTATATTATGCGACGGCGTAGCACTCAATTGCTGGTGTCAGAGTTAGCATGGAATCAGTTCCATTAATTATATGCCGTTAGCGTAAGTAGTAGAGTAGTTGAACCAGAAACAAAAGTGTTCGGCCAAACGTGGAGTAACTATTGGAGAACGTGCTAGCAGAACTTCAGGAAGAACAGTCACTCTGGAAATTTTGTTTTAGGCATTTGAAGTTAGTACTGACCAATATTCCGCACGGTCACTATTATGCTGTCCATTATGGTAATCCAGCACTCGGAACGATTTGGTGGACGCCGAATACACGGTGGTGTGTTTGGGTGGTGGAATCCTACTATGAAACTTCCAGTTTTCTTGTCTAACTTCGTAGCTCACCTGGCAAAGCACATTCCGCGCATGAGCTTCCAGTCACAAGTGTAAATGCAGCCGATTCCAAAAATTACCAAGAATGTTTCACTTCACAGGCGACAAAGTTGTCATATTAATAATTACAAACATTCAGTAGTCTCGGACTTTTGAATCCGGATTGCATGGACACTAGATATTGGGGTTGTCTTCCGTTCTGGATACAAATTGAATGACTGGATGATTGTATCATGAGATTTACTGCCCAGCTAACATCTAAAGGTCAGGCTTCATACTTTCTATGGAATCGTCAGATTGAACACGTTGGGCCATACATCGAACTGATGACTCCTGTTCAATCAGCCAAGCTTTCGCCAATCGGATAACAGAAGCACCAATATTGATTGTGGCCAGATGATTAGTTTTGTTAGTGCGACTGACTCAATTACAATCAGAAGTTTTAATGGATAGGCTTCAGTTCATCGCACAATTTCATTTTGGCACGGTCGTTAAATGCGGTCTGCTATTCTAATGCAGTGTCGTATCGATCCAAGCGGCAATCAAACAAAATTCAGAATGTGTGCGCGCACACCCTGAGTGAAACCTGACAATAGGGCGGAAGGATGTGTTAGAGGAAGTAAACAACACATACAATGGACTAGTTCAAATAGACGTGAACGGCCCATTTTAAATTGACGATCTGCCAGCATCGTCTCCATAAGAACGCGTTTCATGTTAGTGCAGCTGAGTAATTTCGAAGCAGGTACTGACCTGTTCACTCCGATTTTGACTCAGTGACCATATACGCACTCTACACAGTTGGAACACCGACCTAAACAGTAATAACTTCTAGACGTCACTGTTTGAATGAGGTCAGTTCTGGTTTTGTCCGCATTCGGAATGTGACTGATTTACACAGCACAATGAGGACGAATGAAGCCATTCTCAAAAGACACTTACAAGGTAATCATTAACTAGGGATACCTTTCGGAACTGAACTGGATGGCCCCTAAGAGTGGCCGCCGGTCAATCCCTTTTAACGTTGATAGCATACCATATTTGGGATTTCAGAAGCCAACCATATCTGGCTGCAAACTATTCCATTCCAAGATACGTAGTGTTTTCTAGTAGCTCTCCTTTTGATAGGTGGCTCGTGACAGATAAACGTTTTGAATGAAATTCTAAACACTAGTCGTACAGACGTCCAGCTACAAGTGTATGTTGATTTTTTCCCTAGATCACTCTCTTTCTCCTGATGTCTAATTGTCTTTCCACTGTGAAGAAAGTACGGCTGCATACTTTTTTGAATTCGGTACTTGATTTTTGCCGATTCCCAGTCAGTAAATATAGACAGTGCTGAATCACCACTGTGATGGGTCATGATAACATATTTTATTAGAGCTGAGAGAGAGAACAATGTGGACAACTAAAGCGGAACCAGGAAGAGCTTCATAAAATGAAATTAACAGTTGAAAAAACGTGAGTCGTAATGACCCGAACTCAGCCAACACAAAATAGAAACGACGTGATCTCTGGGATCGTTGTGTAATGAAATCCAAACCATAGGCAAAATACAGACGCTGAACCTCAATATTTATAGATTAATTATGATAATGACCGCAAATATGGAAATTGCTTCAGTAAAGGGTCCGTTCATCAATTAGCGATAGGTTGAGAGAAAGGCAATTAAAACTATTTTTTCACAATAGTAGCACGAAAAACCAGACATTACGACTTATAAAACGCTTTTTAAGGAAATCACAAAAACGGATAGGTTTTGCGATCAATGAAACTTCTCTCAACAACACGATACTATGCCCTGTAGTTGAGGTGAATCTAGCTCACCCTGGATGTCCCTCAGCACAGTTTACACCAATGTGGTTGAACCCCGGACAGTGTGTGTAAGTGCGTAGACGGCCCGTCGTAAATCGCTAGTCAACTGTAAACAAATGCGACCCGATCACAATGAGGTAGATGCAGCTATTTAATTTCATGTATCCGTGCTTTTAAGCATTGTTATGACGAATCAGAAAGGCGAGTCAGCTATGACAGACGTGCCTGTTCTCATGCCACTGTACATTCCGACCACAGCGATCAAACGTTAAAAATATTCAACTTGACAAGTGGAATATTCAACGATTGTTTTGGCTTTGGAAAAATGGAAAATATATTTGATGGGCTGACGATACTATGTCAGCTGACTGCACTCTTATAGTGGGCTGGATCTGCAAAACACCTTCGAGAGAAGCTTCAATTTTGAGCATTACGACTGAAGAAGTAGGTCCTTGCAATGCGCCGCCTAGTTGGAAAACAAGGGTACGTTTCTAAGCTGCCCTCCCAAAAGTGACACACGGGTGAGTTTCACAAGGAGTCTCTCAGAGTTTACAGTATTGAATGACACTGTGATCCCAGAGGTCTGAGGGCAGTGCAAAGGAAACATGCGGCAATCTGAGGGTGACTGACGAACTTCAGGCGGGATGAGAACCTTCGGAAAATGAAGGAAATTCGGGAGCGAAAGTATATAAAATAAACTGGTCAAATTTACAGTTAAAGTGTTGGAATTTTGATGCACCAACTGTGGGATGTAATAACTTTGCCCTTAAGGTCGGTACCTGTGAGGGAATATCATCAGCCGACTCATAAGGGGATACCACTGAGCTTATGAACCGATAAAACAAACAGTTTGCTATCTGGGAGAGAAGGAGAGCAATGAACACTTTTGTTTGGAGATGCTACCCAGCAGGGGTAAGAGTAGAAGTCATTGGCACTAGTGTTGTGAATGTGTGTCCCGAGGTGACTTTTCCTCTCTCCAAATCTTTTTCTCTTGTTACTTTGCAGTCCCTTTTCCACATATTGTGACACATTGGCCACTTCCAACGCTCTTTTCAAGCTAAATATACATTGAACGATGAGATCAACAGTTACACACTAGCGTGTCAAAAATGCCTGCGTCTGAATTGAAGTATGGGCCCCAATCGATGCTCCGCTTAGTCAGAATCGGTCAAAGAAATTAAGGAACCATGATTGGAAAATGCGAGGTGAGTGGAATCAAAATCATCTGTGCCAAAGGAATTTAACAAAATCGACGAGGACACCAATTTATATCCCTCCCGGTTCCTGGGACTGATTAAAATGGTCACTGTAGCGGTTATTGAGTGGACGATTTTTCAGCTTTCTAGTGTTAATCCCCACACGTACGTCGTGGACGATACATAGTAATGGTAAGTTGCTTAGAAATTTTAATTTCGTTTTTTATTTTTTCTATTCACCCGTACTTTTTAGTTGTTTTGGTTGAGAAATAAGTTGCTAGAGAAACAGATACAGGGCTTGACTTGTGTGTGTAACCGAACCCTGACAGATCATGTTGAATTCACTTGTGCCAGTATCGTTAATTTAGTCCCGTCTTTCGTGCTGAACCAGCTCGTTCACCAGAGCAGGTAAACCCAACTGGATTGACGATTCACAGATGAGCGACCGCGGTTGGATCAAGCAAGTCGGAAAAATTGTAACAAGGCCCGGTCCTGAGGCCGAACCATCATGCATTCGGATATTACAGTAAATAGACAGACCGCTGCCGTCCTTGAGCACAGTCGGTATTTTGACACATAACCTACAGGTCTGTGTTGCTCACACCTAGCCAGCACACATTCTCAAGGATGCTTGGCAAATCCGTGGCTTATCGCTAGACTTTCTAGGCTCATCTGGAGCGAACTCAAATTTAAATCTTCGATGTGCACATTGACTACTGGTGGCTTTGGCGTCGAGGGAATGCCTTTTTTTCCGCTAGTTGTGACGTCGACAATTACCAGATAAACAGGAATTGCACACGATGGCTATTTTAAAGATGTTGGGAAATAGCTTCTCTACAAGTTTGTTACTATGTATCGCGTTTTGTTATGTGGTACACCCCCGATCAGTAATTAATGAATTGATGAACATTTTGGCACAATAAAAGTGTGTTATTGCATACACGGTTGTGTTGTTTCTCTTGGTTTGTACCTCATTTCGACAATCTAGCGTTTAGTGCCTTATAGTTCAGTGAACGCCCAGTGAAGTCAAGCAAACTACTTTGTTCTTTTCTGTAAAATGATGTCTGGCGCATAAGGTATATCACGTTGGGCACTTTATCGTCATAAACGTAAGAAGTTGTTAACAGTTCGTTGCCCAAGTTGTATGGGCAGTATTTGGGAACAACGCTGAGGATGTACTACAGCAACGGCCGTTTCATCCGCCCTTGCAAATGTAGTTGAAGGTGAGTGGCTGAGCGTGTTTACAAGTATAATCCTTTTTTAGTAGGACCTGTTTGTTCTCTAGCTCCTCCGGCCTCTGAACTATCGTCGGTGGCGGTCACCCTGAGGGCCTCGTTTGTTTACAAGCCGCTGTTGGTACGTGTGTCTCTGTTTTGCCTTCATTTGATTAGTGGACGCTGATGTCGGTGGATTACAACCTCTTGGCTTCAAGTTCCATCTCCGAAGATTTGCGGCAGGTTTTCTTGAAGACTGGTGCTCCCCTGTTCTGGCAGCATGCCGTTATGGATGTTGTGCGAAATTATCATTCAGTGGTGCCCAATGATCCCGACGTTCCGTTCAGAAACCCGTTGGGGATGGAGTTTACATCCACTTGGGTCTCGAGACTGCTTTATGTAATCTTCTCAAACGCGAGTCAGTAGACACGGTTGAACTACAGCCGCATATCGAAAGGTCAGGTATGCAGCTATGGCCTGTCCTCGGTTGACGTCTAAGCTTTACAAACAACCATTTGTTATAGGCATTTACTGCGGTCCATGCAAACCAACGAACGTAAACGCGTTTCTCTGCGATACAATAGATGAGTTAATGGAACTTTTATTAAATGGCATTGTGATTGACGGTCGCGAACACATCGATGTTCGTCTGTCTTGCATTATCTGTGATACTCCTGCTCGTGCTTTAGTGAAGCAAACAGCTTCACACACAGGTTATAATTGCTGTGATAAATGTGTACAGACAAGGGATTCGGATCGGCCAGAAGCTAGTGTTTTCCTCCCATGCAACAGTCCCTCACTGTGACAGACTTCCGGGACCGGATATTTGCTAATCATAATAGTGGTTGCCTACACTCGGTGGCTTTTCAGTACTTCGATTTCAAAATGGAAGAACATCGACGTGTGAAACGGACAGGAACGGCGAATAATTAACCCGATATTCTGAAGCCCAATTCCGTTTGAGCCCGTCCGCCACTATTTTGCAAGTTTTTTTTTCAACAACACCGAGGCACGTAAACCAGTGGAAAGTCGTAAATCATATCATAATCAATATCCAGAAAAGGCGACCAACCACATGTTCATAGTTTATCGGGATGTACAACTCTAACGTAGTTTCTGTATATTCCATGTATTGGCGAACACATGTTGTTATGTCTAACCCTCAATAAATACATCAAACTTGTATCTGCCACCCGGTCTGACCGGGTTTCCAACCTGAGACGAGGCTTACTGTGATATTTGATCACGACAGGCTGATGGTAAATAAGGAATAAGCTCTAGCCGAAGGTTAAATTTGACACAGTAAGAAAAGAAAGCCGGCTATTTCGAATTACAACCAAGTTTATATTCGACAGTATGTGAAGCAATTGAACAAGAGATGTCAAACAGCACAACATCAACCACACTTTCCAGCTGTTTGGGAAGTGGAGGGCTCTATTGACTAAAATACATCTTCTTATGGAAATAATGCTCGGAAATGTAATGTGTCTACGGATGAACGGTCACTTTCAACCCATCCGGTCACTAAGCTGTAGTTGGAATCGATCAACAAACACTCGATAAGAGATGCTACACAAACTGCAACTGGAATATTTCACAAAACGTCAATATTGGTCAAAACACCTATTAATAAACAGTTTGAAGAGGATGGGACTCCACTCTCTTAGGTTTTAACACACAAAATCAATGAATAATGTAGACATTGATTGAAGAACGGCTTGTAGAGGTTGGCGATCGTCTAATAAAATTAGCGAACGACCAATTCTTAGGACATCTTTGGATAGATTAACGTGTCTTCTAATTTGAAGGAGGTAATAATCAGACAAATTAAATCTAGTGAGTCCATGTGTGCAATTAGGAGTGGTGTGTCACATGCAGCTTCGCCTCTGAGTAGTATAACACGACTCGTACGGACGGAGGCTGAAGAGTAGGTCGCAAGGCCAGGAAGACCAGGAACTAGAAGCGACCACTAGGGACGTGTATATACACTACATGTGACGTGTCATCAGATAATGTGGCTGCACTACCTTGACAAGTGGAATATTCAACGATTGTTTTGGCTTTGGAAAAATGGAAAATATATTTGATGGGCTGACGATACTATGTCAGCTGACTGCACTCTTATAGTGGGCTGGATCTGCAAAACACCTTCGAGAGAAGCTTCAATTTTGAGCATTACGACTGAAGAAGTAGGTCCTTGCAATGCGCCGCCTAGTTGGAAAACAAGGGTACGTTTCTAAGCTGCCCTCCCAAAAGTGACACACGGGTGAGTTTCACAAGGAGTCTCTCAGAGTTTACAGTATTGAATGACACTGTGATCCCAGAGGTCTGAGGGCAGTGCAAAGGAAACATGCGGCAATCTGAGGGTGACTGACGAACTTCAGGCGGGATGAGAACCTTCGGAAAATGAAGGAAATTCGGGAGCGAAAGTATATAAAATAAACTGGTCAAATTTACAGTTAAAGTGTTGGAATTTTGATGCACCAACTGTGGGATGGAATAACTTTGCCCTTAAGGTCGGTACCTGTGAGGGAATATCATCAGCCGACTCATAAGGGGATACCACTGAGCTTATGAACCGATAAAACAAACAGTTTGCTGGGAGAGAAGGAGAGCAATGAACACTTTTGTTTGGAGATGCTACCCAGCAGGGGTAAGAGTAGAAGTCATTGGCACTAGTGTTGTGAATGTGTGTCCCGAGGTGACTTTTCCTCTCTCCAAATCTTTTTCTCTTGTTACTTTGTGACACATTGGCCACTTCCAACGCTCTTTTCAAGCTAAATATACATTGAACGATGAGATCAACAGTTACACACTAGCGTGTCAAAAATGCCTGCGTCTGAATTGAAGTATGGGCCCCAATCGATGCTCCGCTTAGTCAGAATCGGTCAAAGAAATTAAGGAACCATGATTGGAAAATGCGAGGTGAGTGGAATCAAAATCATCTGTGCCAAAGGAATTTAACAAAATCGACGAGGACACCAATTTATATCCCTCCCGGTTCCTGGGACTGATTAAAATGGTCACTGTAGCGGTTATTGAGTGGACGATTTTTCAGCTTTCTAGTGTTAATCCCCACACGTACGTCGTGGACGATACATAGTAATGGTAAGTTGCTTAGAAATTTTAATTTCGTTTTTTATTTTTTCTATTCACCCGTACTTTTTAGTTGTTTTGGTTGAGAAATAAGTTGCTAGAGAACAGATACAGGGCTTGATTTGTGTGTGTAACCGAACCCTGACAGATCATGTTGGTTTCACTTGTGCCAGTATCGTTAATTTAGTCCCGTCTTTCGTGCTGAACCAGCTCGTTCACCAGAGCAGGTAAACCCAACTGGATTGACGATTCACAGATGAGCGACCGCGGTTGGATCAAGCAAGTCGGAAAAATTGTAACAAGGCCCGGTCCTGAGGCCGAACCATCATGCATTCGGATATTACAGTAAATAGACAGACCGCTGCCGTCCTTGAGCACAGTCGGTATTTTGACACATAACCTACAGGTCTGTGTTGCTCACACCTAGCCAGCACACATTCTCAAGGATGCTTGGCAAATCCGTGGCTTATCGCTAGACTTTCTAGGCTCATCTGGAGCGAACTCAAATTTAAATCTTCGATGTGCACATTGACTACTGGTGGCTTTGGCGTCGAGGGAATGCCTTTTTTTCCGCTAGTTGTGACGTCGACAATTACCAGATAAACAGGAATTGCACACGATGGCTATTTTAAAGATGTTGGGAAATAGCTTCTCTACAAGTTTGTTACTGTGTATCGCGTTGACTGGCGTAAGGTGCGAGGTGGACAGATGATGACCCCGTTTACGGAAATGAAATTGTTCACCACCGGGTTGACCATTGTAGATCGGGTTCGTCTCCCTGACTTAGGATCCTCGCGACTCACATAGTCGGTGACTGGAGACGTTAGGTGAGATGGCGGCTAATCGAGCTCAGTGGCGTGAATGCTGTCGTTGTTTGGCCGAGTTGTCTGTGAAGTGAGTGCACTTAATGACGCGGGGCAGTGAAAGTCGTAAGAAAACTGTCTTGCTGATGACGCCTTACTTTCACCTATAGCTTGATTGTTTGTTTACGAGGTGTTGACTTCCTGATATTGAATGTTTGAATATGTACATAGCTAGGTGCTCTCTTTCCGTTTTTTTCTCTTCCTGGCCATTGCTTGCCTTTTTCTTCACGATTGTAAGACAGTTAAGTATCAACGACAACCACTGATAGATTGCTGTCAATGAAGACGGTGGTGATGATAAAACTCTGCCACGTCCTTTCGGTGCACCGCTCGTTGGGACCACAATTCGATAATTCTCAAGAATAGGTATTCTAAATTGTTAGTGGAGGAGGATCAAACACAACTTCGCTTGTTTGCTACAAAAGTGTGACTAGGGTTCAAACTCTGGCTGTGACAAAGATGTACACTACTGACGAACTCTAACGAGACCGAAACTCTCGTACAGCGCAACTCTGCAAAAATGGCCGGAGAAATTAGAATCTGTGATCGATTGTGGATGACGTTTAAGTTAGCAAAAGGTCTATTTCACCGAAAATCTTTTAAAAAGGACAAAACCAAGCAGATTGTGAACAACAACCGCGGTAAAAAAAACAAGTACAAGTCCCGAAATACCGTGAGTGGCGTTTGAGAACAGCAGCGAAGATACTCCAATGTCTGTTTTAAATTGAATATATGAAGGGGACACTGGTGAATAGATTCAAAAGCCCTCTGTTGCACTCGTGCCTGATTCCCTGTTTGAGAAGCCCCCGTATTATGACATCCATGGGTAGTAGTACCGACGATTTTTTGAATGGGTGTGATTAGTAAGATCAGATAAATACAGGTCAAGGAGCACCTCTTCAAGCCTCAATATCGAACAACAGTGGTCAATCCGGACAATTTCTCATCACCTTTCGAGGGCGTTGGATATGTCTGGGACAGTGACTTAATTACAATACAAAGTCATTACGATCACCCGAATAAAGGCGCCCAGAATGTCACCCGATATCTTCCATGTTGAAAAAGCGAACTCAGGACTTGGAATGCAATCACTGTGACGAGATGCAAATTCGTGAGTTATCTTCTTTTATACTAACTCCTGTCGACAAACGGTGCAACCAAAAACCATTGGAGGCAGCGTATGACTGTTCCTCAATGAAGATGCCTTTCTGGCTCTTTGGCTTGCTTTACTGGGTAATTATCATGACCCTTAGGCGTAATCTTCGCAAGTTTATCAGCTAATTATGGCCAATTTGGTGTGCAGGATCAGAAGGTTCAGTCAACGGTTGTTAACAAACTTCGGCGAATCGGTATATATATATATATATATATATATATATATATATATATATATATACGAAGGTTCACCGATAACCGTTTATCCAAAACACGGTGAAGTCACGTAGTTTGTCCTTAATTGGCGCCTCTTTTTCAGAGACCGTGAAAACTGACGATCCTGCAACGCAAGAGCGAATGACAGTGGTTAGCTGTTGTTTGAAAACGTACGTACTTAAGGCAGTGTCCTCGATTTCATGCCTCAGCCCCCTTCCGGTGGAACCTCAACTTCTGAGCCTATCTCTGGAACACTTGTCTGCCACCTCCTCCTGGGTCGCTGCTATCCGTGAACGGCTTCAAGCGGTTATAATGGACTACCATAGGCGGATTAATAGGAGGTTTTGGATCTTTTATTAAGCAAGTCGAGTCAGATATCATGCATACTACGAACAAACGGCTTTTTCCATTATCTCTGCAATTTTGTGGGGACACCTGGATGCACTATTTCTTTGTGTAACCATACTTTATCCCCAGGTCTCAAGAGGCCCCAAATACCTTTTTGTCATAATATTCCTTCTGACGCCGGCGTGCACTCTGCAAACGCGCAACTGATTGGCTAGTCTAAATTCCCTCGAACCTACAGCCTCTTTTGTCTAGATATGAACAAAAACGGATCATATTTTATGTTAGTTTGTTAGCGTCATATTAGACGCATGAATAGATTACGCCGCGCGCGAACTATTATGTAATCAAGGAAGTATCAAAATTTATGGGGAACACAACTAGATAAAATGAACTAAGACTATCTTTTGCATTTTAATGAAAAGTTTACATTCTGGTGCCACGTTTACACAAGCCCCAATGTGCATTAATCAATGCGTCATAACCTCCGTAACGCTGGGGGGACTGTAGGTGATGATGACTTTAACACGGATCCTGCCACGCATAGTTCAACGGCGTATGTCTGACTCGTCATTCCAGATCGACCAACAGTCGCACCAGACTTGACGACTAACTGGCTGTCCCCCTGCGGTCCGTTCGTCAGGCGGACGCGCGCATGCAACTGCCTACGAGATGCGGACGTCTTACTGGAGTTTACTATGACAAGCTAAGATGCATGCACTACACCGAGCTGAATCCCCTGCAAGAGTAATCTGAAACGCTGGCAAAAACAAACGAACCGCGCCTAGTTGTGGTAGTGGGAACCCCAAGAATGCGGACGCAATGAAGGTCAAGATTGCACGTTACTTACACAATGCCATATCGGTACTTCAAATGGGTCAAATCTGTATTCTGTCTAGCGTGGAGACAAATGGAACTAGGTTACGCAATCTACAACTGCGTTCGGAAAAACGTTGTCCAGGCCCAACGTTTGCCACGGTCCACGTTACAAACCGACAGCTTCAGAGGTCAACTTAATCACCTAAATTTCCTCACATTCAACTGTGTGAAGTAATTACGTGACAAGTCGCTTCTGATTTTACTCCCTTGAAGACCAAAACGAAGCTATGTAACTGGCCGGAGATGAAAAAATGAAAGCACACTGTTCGCCCGATCTAACTAGAGAAAAAACGCAGAAAGTATTGCCGAATTTACCAATATACTGGAAGTAGAAATTCTCAAGACAACGCTTAAAATGCGGTGCACGATTTATGACTTCCGTTAATAAACTGTCCACATGTTAACGCTCGATATTTTCACCGTCTACTTTCCGGGCAGAAGTTAGCAAAAGGGAGGCTTGATCTGTTGAGTTACCGTCAAATTTGAACCCAGTGATGATGTGGTTGGATTCCCTAAGCGATGCATATCAAACAGTGTCAATGCTACAGTCATCCGTGGATAAGTTTGTGTGTCATTTTGAAATTGTCACTGGCGTGAAACAGGGTTGTGTCCTAGATCCAATCCTGTCATACTAACAGCTGCTTTTCAGGACTCTGGGAGGACGGCGTTGAGGTAGAGTACCGGACGGATGGGCGCCTGCTGAATATCCGACGATTCGGCGCCCCAACCCGGTTACATACCTCAACGATGCGCATGCTTCTATTTGCAGATGACAGCGCGCTATTCGCACACAGCGAGGACGAACTACAGCGACTGACCACTGCTTTCGCGACCGCGGCATCCAAGTTTGGATTGGATATCAACACAGGTAAGACATTTTCTTTCAGCCTTCCCCGGATGGAGGTGGTTGTTCCTGCGTGTGCGCCTGAAATTCGCATCAATGGAGATGTTGTCGACAGCTGCGCAGATTTCTGCTACTTGGGTAGCAATTTGTCCACAGATCTGTCCGTGGACCGCGAGTTGAGAGCTCGTGTGGCAAAGGCTAGTGTTGCGTTCGGACGTCTTGAAAGACGTGTTTGGAAAAACCACAGCCTGAAGCCGAGCACTAAGCTGTCTACCGCTCAATGGTGCTGTCTATACTGCTGTACGGCAGTGAAACGTGGACACTTGTATCAGCGGAACGTGCGCTATCTGAGCCGCTTTCATTTGCAATGTCTGAGACGCATCATCATCATCATCATAGACAGCAATACATCAGTGCTTCAAACTGATGCTTAACTGACACACTGAGGTATAGCGGCGAGCGGACATGAACGGGATGGAAGCCTGCTGATGCTGAATCAGCTTCGTTGGCTGGGTCACGTCCGTCGGATGGGCGATGACCGTATTCCGAAGCAGCTTCTGTATGGACAACTGAAATCAGGTAAGCGAAATCCTGGTGGTCAAAAGCGGAGATACCAGGATTCTGTGCAGGTAAGTCTTTCGCGTTGTAACATTGATTCTAGATGTTAGGAAAAGTGAGCGGTGAAGCCGGACGGTCTGCAGAAATATGATCCTGATGGGCGTCCGCAGTTCGATGAGCAATTATTGCGCGACCGAGAACGGAAGCGCGCGGTACGCAAAGGAACCATCGGTGCCATAGGTCGTGGTGACATGACTATATGGCGTTGCGATGTGTGCGGCCGTGAATGCGCTGGCCGTTTGGGATTGGGAGGTCCTCGACGTTTTATTGCATTTAACTACGCCAGGTCATCTGTTCACGTGGAGCTCAGCATCGGCGAAGTGTTGGCGTAGCTGACACCTCTAGCACATTATCTAAACGTCTTAGCCCGTGTTTACTCAAAAACTGAGCTAAGCAACTCACTTGGCACCTACTACCAAATATCCGTCATCAAGCCCATTCGTTTCGCAGTTGTAAAATAGCACAGAACCCTCAGCCCTCTATATAAGCGACCCTTATGCTTCAAAAAGACGCCTACCTGCAGCCAGAAACGTTTCAGCTTGGCAAACACCGCCATAACCTTGGAAATATAAGGTATTATCGCATTCAATATACCATCGTCACTACACAAACCGGTCAACAACTTCCATAACTTCATTATCCAACTCTAAATATACGTAATCATGTCAATTTTACCAAATCGCTAGATAGTTTGGGGCCGCATTTTCAGATAGTCGACAAATAACTGATCCCGGTGACCAAGAGCAAAGTGGTGGACAGTTACGTTGACTGTGTTGGGTCTCACTGGCACAACGCATGCCGCGGAGTCGAACACATGACACGTGAGTAAGCGTCAGATTGTCGTCCAGCCACCTATCCACTGAACTAATAACCGCTGACCGAGTTCAGCCCGAGAAAATAAAGCGCAACAGTTAAGAAAAGCAATAGCGTCCGGCACTGTCCATGATGCTTGAAAGTTGTCGAAAAACAACACCTTGTCAGCATAATCAATATCAATCAGCCATTCACCAGGCAGGAGGTCCACATCGGCATCTTGAACACCAGGGACAGTCTTTCGTCAGTTAGTTTATGATAAGGCAAATAATGAAAGTGGACAGCCTCGAGGTACGCCGTTCTTCGTACTGAAACTGTCACGGTTCACCCTAGACTCCAAGCTGAGCTGAAGTAGGAGAATAAGGTGCCAATTATCTGTTCACATAATTGCTCGGTATACACATGCGTTTAAGTGACTCTAAAAGTGTTCACCCACTGACTGAGGCAAATGTATCATTATAGTTGAGAAAAACGGCAATCGCTTGTTGCGGTATGTACAGTGCCAGTTGGGAACCTGGCGAGGAGTGAAAATGTGATCAACGCATTCTCGTCCAGGACAAAACCAGACTTGTACTTATGTTGAAATTCGTTTCCAGGACTGCAGCGGGGCGACAACTTACAATGAATGCCCGAAATTCAGTCATGGCGGAAGTCAGGCTGCCTTTCGCAACATCGACTCCTCTCTCAAAGTAGCGGCCCGAGTGATCCCAGCACAGACGGCTATTCTAAGATGTTCACAAAAAAAAACGAGGCAACTGAGTCACAGCTTCGACTAACGCTCACTCACCTTGTTCGAATTGTCCACATGAGGTCATCTGTACCAACAGCCACACTGCACTTGACAGCCAAAATGCGACCGTGGACCCCAAACTTTATCCGCAATCTACCAGCTGGGGAAACAGATTGCAAGTTCGGGTGACAACATGACAACAACGGTGCACAGTAGTGTTCTGTCTGGTGGACCAATCTTATGGACTTATTATAAATAAGTGCGCCGTTTGTCTCACTGATAATATCACTGACAGACGGGAGTCTTAGATCAGCAGCGCGGACAGACTTGCAGAGTCTGTCAGCGTTCCCTGTAACGAAAGCGGTCTCGACTTTCTCCATTGACGAAACCTCACAACCGAAAATGACCCGCCTTGGTTGGTTAGGTCGCGTACTCTACATGTTAACGGAGAATGTGCCGCACCGCGCATTGTTCAGTGTGGTTGCTGATGATTGGAAGAAGCCGCAAGATGACCAGATAATGTGACCACGAGCAATGAAAGCCATGGTCGCTGCGCTGAACAAGGTCCGCAGGTGACGTCTACCTGATTGGAAACACTATTTGATACGGTAGTTTCACAGTTACTAGCGAGCCTATATCCGCAGTGACTCGATCTTCTTTGTTTCCTGCCGTTCTTGTCCCATTTTTTTCTCTTCTGTTCATGCCTACACATTTGTACCGTCAGGAGGAGGCACAGTACCAGCGGGTAGGGCCCAAGGCCGCAGATAAGGATGATGAGAACCAGAGCTTGTTTAACCCACGAGCGATCGTGCCGCACGCTATAGTACCTGCTTTATGGACAACTTGATATTTCGGTCCAATAGCCGTTGGAATGTGTTTCACTCATTTGCCCATTGAAAGGGGTTACGAGTTGGATCAGGAGACGTCGCGGCTCGGACCACCGCTCACTGCGACAGTGACGCTGAATAAACCAAAAAATGCTACGTATTAAAATGGGTATAATGAAACTAAGTGAAATTGGGAATCACATGCACACATGTCACCGACTGCGGCACACTAGCATCTCGGATAGCGTTTATAAACAGCTATTTGAGTGATCACGAGGATCCCTACCAGCCGGGTAACATCTACTCACTCTGCTCAACGGAGTAGTTAGTGTCTTTATATCACATGGCCACATCATTCTATGACCATCCCCGGCCTCAACCAACCGCCGGTGATCTCTGTAAATAATGTCCCGTGCGGTAAACGTTCGCCTGGCATGCAGAGTACGCGATTCAACCATCGCAGACTGTGCAACCTCATTCGTTAACCAAGTGATCCCTCATCCCCAGCGTCCCGAATAAGCGTCAGTGGATACCCGCATGGCTCAGACAATTACCCCATTTGAGATGAGCTAACTGGCAGAGAAAACAGTGGTCACACACAAGGATTTCGATTACAACACTCCTGAGGAAGACCATCCGAGGTGGTTGAACGCTGAGTATGACAACTTACTCGTGACGCTGTTATTCTCAGTCGATTTAATAAATACGAGTTCGTTGACAGCCGCGGCATGAACAAACCACGGTTCCGAACCAGAGGGCAAAACAGACCGCACACAAGCATTACATATCCCAACCTTCAGCGATAACCGGAAAGTCATTTCGATGCTACAGATGATGCAGCTCGGTAAAGGCAGTACGTGCGTTGACATCACATCAGCAACAACTCAAATTGACGAGGTAGTGGTGGCCAAGTATGGGGAGCGGTTCACAGTCTCAAGTTTAGAAGAAAAAGCGCGGGAACGGTAATGTCCTAGAAATGAATCAACACTCAGCAGTTCGAAGAGCATTACATAACTCACCTTGTTCGGCGGAAGAACTGGACAAAATAATGCCATCCAAACGGTCTACGTCGTTCAACCTGGCGTTAGAAGGAAACCCAAAACCAACCCCATTAGATCCTTCAAGCGCAACATTCAGAATGTCGGCCATGACAACATGGAACAGGAAGGGGAGATCAGATGCCACTAGCAAACACAATTGGAAGTAATGAACACCAGAGATACTTGTCTATAAACCCGAATCGTAAATAGACTTTAGGTCTAAAAAGACCACAATCCGTCGGCTGCCTATAAGAGTGCCGATGTTCCAAGATCCGTCGCAAGGTAAAATGTGGTCAACGCACCCTCGACCGGATCGGAATCCTGCTTGTTCACATATCTGACTTTCTCTGGGCTTAGTGAGCCGACGTAAATAAGGCCAGTAACTTGGACGCAACAGACTCTGGACTGGTGCTTGTGGTTGTCACATGGACTTCGGGCCCCCCTCTTAACAAGCAGGATTTACTGTTGGTACTTATCTATCAAGTTCCCATAGGCGTCCGAAGGAGTTTTATCAGTTCTGACATCAACTCCTTCGCATCATCTTTGAAGAAAGAAAATGGGAAATCCGGTCCGGCGGCCATACTGCGCTTTAATGAAATAATTTCAAAAGCAACGACTGCTTCGGACGGAGAACTGTCTGGAACGCAATTATTGACCACTCGGGTCTTGTCGTTCATATGGTCTGGCCGATGTCCGCCGAACTGCCCATGGAAATATTTAGCCAGCCTATCAATTTAGAGCGATTAGGTGGTGACCAACGAGCCATATATTCCCGGTATGGTTTAACATCAACTTGATGGCCAAACCATACCACAAATCAGGAAAAACAGCATTCCGCTACCCTCAGAAAACAAGACCACCTTCACTTCGTTCAACTGTTCGACCAAGGAATGCTTAGGGTCTTGGCGCATGCTTTCGGCCAGCTCGCATTTAGGTTAACGACATCTTCATCATCATGACAGCCATGAGTCTGACCAGATGGTACTATGGCTCAGGTTGCCGCTCACTTCAACAGTGACCAAATCAGACTTTTAAGTCAGTGATCTACTTTCGCGGCATAAACTACCGGGAAGTATCAGAATTTGTTCTCCAGAAAGTGACACAATTGATCCACTACGACCTTCTCTTTATAGCTTACCCCCAATTTTTCTGCCTTCCATGTGCCTTCGGGCGATAATTGTTTTCTAAAGCCAAGACAACCGGTAAACATTGGCGCCTTCAATGTCCGCACTCTCCGACAAGTCGGTCAGCAAGCTGCTCTGGCAAGTACTCTCTCAAGTCTGGAGCTTGATGTGTGCTGTGTCGGAGACGCGAGTCTACGATTCTAGCACCGTTATTCACTTGAGCTCACCTCTAGATAACTGTCGATCCAAGAACTTTTCTCAAGGTCTCCGGTGACACTGAAGCGGAACCTCGTGGTTAGGCTGGATTGGGAATCGCATTGAGTTCCATCATCATCATCATCATCATCATCATAGACAGCAATACATCAGTGGTTCACACTGATGCTTGACTGCCACACAACCACGAAGAACAAAGAAAAAAAACTTATATAGGAAGAAAGAAAAAAGGAGGGGAGGGGAAGTGGACCTAACTACTAAAAATAGCTA
>LOND01003553.1:41290-52353 GCA_014220965.1 Paragonimus kellicotti
CAAACAGTGCTCGGTTTGGCAAACGACTAGCTGGCATCCTCACTACATGACCTAACCATCTAGGTCTCTTCAAATGTACCGACTGAACAAAAGCACTCGTTTGACAATCAGTGCCAAACACCCGCTTCCTAACCTCCTCGTTGCTTACTCACTGGTGTCACCCGATACGAACGAATGAACCCACACATCGCTGGTCAAATACGCTGAAGACGGTTCACGTCCTCTACCCTGAGCGGCCACGTTTCGCTGCCGTAAAGTAATACAGCCCTCACTGTTGTTTGATATACGCGACCCTTAAGCTTCAGAGAAATACCTCTCTGTCCCATAGGTGTCTTAGATTAGCGAACACCGCCCTAGCCTTGGAAATACGCGCTTCTATTTCATTCCCTACACCTCCGACGCCACCACTGATGCAGCTTCCCAGGTATACAAACCGGTCAACAACCTCCATGACTTCATTATCTAACATTAAATCTACGTGATCACAACAATCTTGCAGAAGCACTTTGCATTTTGAGGCTGCAAAGCGCATTCCGAAGTACTTAGCAGAACGCGAAATAGCGTCCAGTGTTGTTTGTGCCGCTTGAAAGTTGTCAAACAGCAATACCTTATCGTCAGCATAATCAAGATCAGTCAGTCTTTCACCAGGTAGGAGGTCCACGCCGGCATCATTTGAGTGCCGCAGACAGTCCTCCATTATTTCGTCTATGACGAAATTGAACAAAAATGGCGAAAGGGGACAGCCTTGACGTACGCCGCTCCTGGTGCTGAAACTGTCAGACAGTTCACCGTAAACCCTAACCTGAGCTGAGGTATGGGAATAAAGCGCCGACAGTATGTTCACATACTTAGTCGGTACACCCCTACGTCTAAGCGACTCTAAAAGTGTAGATCGGTCCACTGAATCAAACGCACCTTTATAGTCGAGGAATATGGCGATTGTTGGCCGGCGGTACACATGACGCTGCTCCAGAATTTGGCGAAGGGTAAAATGTGATCTATACAACCCCGCCCAGGGCGAAACCCTGCCTGTTCTTCCCTAATGTTTACTTCCCGAACTGCAGTGAGTCGACGAAGTATAATTGATGCTAGAACCCTTGAAATGACTGGGGTCAAACTAATCCCTCTATGGTTTTCGCAAGAGCCCCGGGCTCCTTTCTTAAATATGGGAACTATTATCGAGTGACCCCAGCACGGAGGATGGTCTCCGTCGTCCACACAAGTTGAAACAACTGAGTCAATGCCTCTACTAACGCCTCTCCACCTTCTTTGAAAAGTGCCGGCACGAGATCATCTGGGCCAGCAGCCCTATTACGATTGAAGCCGAAAGGCAATTGCGAACCTCAGTCTCAGTGGGTGGTTCCAAATCTACCGACCAGGGTGCTACATCACAAGTTTGTGGCGGCAACGCAATAGAAGCAGCAGGCCAACTAAATTGACCCTCAAAGTGTTCCGCCCAACGCTCTAACCTTCTGGACTTATTACAGATTAGTGTACCATCTACCTCGCTGATAGCTTCACTGACCGACGGTCGCCTGGGACCGGTGGCACGGATCAGCTTAAACAGTTTGCCGATGTTCCCTGAGGCAAAAGCGGTTTCCATTTCCTTAACTTTTTCCACTAACCAAGCCTCACGATCAGCCTTTAGACTACGTTTCAGTTTCCTACGGATATCTCTTCTAGACTTGTTATGTGAACTACCAGGAGGAACCTTCCGTCTGGCTTCTAACAACTCCAGGGATTTCTCTGAAATCCAATGTTTGTTTACCCCATGTACCCCTGTGCCGCATGCTACACTACCTGCTTTCTGAATGGCCTGTGAGATTTGAGTCCAGCAGCTATAGGGTCTTCGGAGTGAGTACCACTAGGCAGCTTTCTAAGCTGGTTTGGTAATTATGTCTAACCGATGGTAAAGCCAGTTTCTCAACAGCTAACCGTTGCTGTCGGAGGGTCGTTGCCCAGAAAAAGTAAGAACAAAACGACAACGTACCAACGCATGATCTGAATCCAAGTATGCTCCAATAAGAACGACAGTCTTGAATGGAAACCCCGCCACCTATAACTAACGGCTATGTGGTCTATCTGAGACCAGGCCTGATTCGGAGAAGGCGGGCGCCAAGTATAGCATTGGCGTGCACGATGCCTAAAACCAGTACTGGCTAAAAATAGATTATGCTCAGCGCATAGCTGCAACAATCGCCCACCATTATCTGATCGATGTGATGCTATCCCAAACCTACCACCTAAGCGAGATTCGGCTTCACCAAGGCGACCGACCTGGGCATTCATATCTCCGGCCAAAACGACTATCAGAGCCACGTGTCGACCGAAGGAGAGTGGCCAGATCCGAGTAAAATGCGTCCTTGACGCCGATGTCACTACAGTCAGTAGGAGCATAAGCAGACACAATGAATAAATTTCTGAAAGTCTTGCGTCTAGAGCTGGTTTTAACAGAACCTGCCAAGCGGACGGCACAAAGTCTACTGTTAACAGGAATCCAATCTACTAATGCGGCTGCGGCCGTCGTGCTGAGAACTATACCTACCCCAGCCTGACCTGTAACAGCGGCTGTGGAGTCACCCGAAGTGTATAACCAGTATCGGGTAGACAATGCGGGTGCTGTTAGTTCCATACGTTGACTACTGTCATGGATTCTAGTCTCCGAGATACAGCAGACATCAACGTGCAACGAGTCTAGCGTTCGTGCGAGAGCCGCTTGCTGACCTATCTGTTTTAGCGTGCGAACGTTGAAGGCACCTATATTAATTCGCGTTCTAGGTCTAAGCAAGGGACGAGGAAGGCCTGAAGCTGAAAGGCAAGAGACGGAACTTACCGGCTCAGTGTTACTACAGTTAGCTACATCTGTTGTGGGACCTGTAGAGTAATTATCAGAAATGGAGGTCGGGAGGGGCCTGAGAGCTAAATTTGATAGGACAGTGGGGAGGGGTCAGCAGTAGCATGTTTTCGCCTATCCACCCTGCTGTATGCAGCAGATAGGGCGACCCGGTTTATACTGCGAGACGGCCGATGCAGTATGGATTTATTGTTGTTGTGAATATTCATGGTTGTGTGTGGGCTGAGATACTGCCAGGACGCCCAGACCTAGACAGGAGAACGATTAGGGTTCTCAACCAAAGCCTTTGGCTCAAAAGCCTGTACCGCAAGGCAGCGGTTGGGTGGCAATGTACCAGAACTGGTACTTTTTCCGGAAAAAGATGCCAACCTTCTTCCAACCCCCAACCTGGAGACTGGTTTGTCAGACCTCTACCCATTGGCCTGCCTGGTATGAGTGACTCTATCGGTGTGGTGATCACACCGTCCAGTTTAGCCCAATAGGTCATCGAGATGCGCAAGCCGTCACACCACGTCAAGGTCCAGTCTCGTTGTGACGAGTTCCAGAGCAGAGCAATGTTTGCTCGATTGGATCCCAGTGAACAGTCGCTTGTGCGCTGTCAGACTCAATACATCGGTTAGAAGTCTGTCAACACAAATCAGAAAGCGTTGAATACTCTTTATATCGGTGTACACACCAACGGACAGCTGTTCGGGTGCTACCAAGGATGCGTTCTACGACGCCCTCGTTAATCTTCTGAAGCAGACTAAACACTGGAATCCTCAAACTGGCCGGAAGTTTTAATGCTCAACTTGGTCGCCTTTCTCTGGATGACAGACGGCTAGGGAGTGTTTGGTGTCCGTGCACAACGCAGTGATAGTAGTGAAAGATTGCCGCAGCTGTGCGTCTTTCACAGTCTCTATTTCGAATACCGCATTTCAAAACAGGAACAGACAGGTGTTACACAGAGTATCGACGGTCGCTATTATATTCAAAACCAGGTGGAATCGGGTGACGCCTGTTTACAGGGCCTATCGACGTGACTGAAACTCCGTTCTGCAGCGAATGCACGGCTCCTCCGGAACACAGCCCTTCGCAACTGTTGTAGTCTGCTCCCAGTGTTCGTTAGGTCAACATATCGGATTTGATCTGTAATTTGCCCGACAGTGCCTCTTGGTAAGCGCTCCTTGTCCTCTCTTCGATTGAATGTCCGTGAATTATCTTGCAGTTACGAGTGTATGACATCTGAGCGAGCGATAGAACAATGCAGACAGCACAATTTGAGTCTAAGTTGTTGCCCTAAAATGTACGACATTCTGCAAGGGAGTAGCGACACTCGTAAACGACTATATTATCGATATGTGTCCATAGCTGGAATGCACGGGGTACTCTCCATGGTACACAATGCTTCTTCGAGTTGAAATGCCGTACTCGAAACAGTGAGACTGAGATGTGCATAGCTCCGAAAACGTCGGTGCGGTGAACCCATTTACCACCCAGCCGTATGTCACCCAGACGGCAGAGCATTAAAATCGCCCGACTTTATGACTTCAGTGTTTAATCTGCTTCAGAAGGTCACTGACTTCGCAGAACACGTTTGGTGACCTCTGGATGACTGTCCGTTGAAGCCTATAGCGGTAAATGATTTGCGTTAGGGTGCTTTAGTCAACTGATTGCGTCCGACAACGCACAGGCGACTGTTCACTGGAATCTAACCCAGCAAACAGTTCTACTTTGGAAATATTCGACGTTAGGAGTGCTAGGCTTGCATTCCAAGTTAGTTTGGTACTTGTACTTTGCCTACGACCGTTACAGGCTGTGGCGTCTTTGATGGGCGAATCTACGAACAAAACGATAACGTGCTGAACCCAAGTAGTTCATTCATAAGAACAGTCCCCAATGGAACCACACCACCTACAGTCAACAACCGCACAGTTTGTCTGAGTCCGATTTAGAAGAGGACAACAAGCAAAACAATGACCCGCACGACGCTTAAAAAGCCATAACTGGCTAAAAATGGTCTACACACGGCACAGTTGCAAAGGCCGACCACCATGATGGCCGAATAAAGTGAATCTAGTTTAAACTTGACATCTCAACAAGGCTCTCCCTTGTCGAAGCAGCATACCTGAGTCTTCCTATCTTTAGTCAACATAACTACCTCGTAGCCGTGGATACCTATGGTGGGCAGCCAGATCTGAGCAGAAGGAGGCCACAACAGCGATACCACCACGGGTAGTTGGAGCACAAGAAAACACAACGAAAGTAATCCTGAAGATTTAGTGCCTAGAGTTGGTCTTGAAAGAACCTGCTAAGTAGACGGCATAGCCTACTAATAAGAAGAATCCTACCCATCAAAGTGGCTGATAGTTGTGCCCAGGACTATACCTACTCGGGTCTGACTCGTAGTGGTGATCGTGGAGTAATCACGAGTTTTACAACCAGTATCGAGGAGATACAGCGGGTGCTATTAATTCCATATGTTTACTACTGTCCAGGAGTCCAGTCTCTGAAATGCAGACTTCCACTCACAATGCGTCCGGGAGAAAACGGCCTGTTGACGCATCTATCTCAGAGCGCACATACTGAAAGTATCTATGTTAACCCGTGTTCTAGGCATAAGCAAGAGTGGTAAGAAAAAGGGCATACATAGAGAGCGTTATTACGAGTAGGTATGTCGGCTGTGGGAACAACAGAGCAATTGCTACAGATGAGGGTCAGGAGGATCCACAAAGCAAAATTAAATAGAACAGTGAGGAAAAAACCGGTGATGACATGTTTTCGCCTATTCACTTCGCCGCAGGCAGAAAATGGGGCGACTCGGAGCATACTCCGAGAGGGACGATGCAGTACGATTTTAATAACATTGCAAACGTTCACGGTTGTGCCAACACGCCTAGACCAAGACATGAAAACGAGTAGGGTTTTCAGTCAGGCATCTGGCTCAGAAGCGTGTACCGCAAGGCAGCGAGGTAGATGTTAGCATGTCAGAAATGCTACCACTTTCGGGAAAAGATGCCACCTTTCTTTCGATCTCCAACCTAGAAACGGGAGTTCGTCGATCCATTACTTATTAGCCTGAAGGACTACCGGTGTGATCATTATACTAGGTTAGGTAAACTAGGTCGTCGATATGTGCAGACCGACACGAAGCGCCAAGACTCAGTCTCGCTGTGACAGTAGGGACACGGTTACCTGTTAATGAAAAACTCGACAACGCACGGCTGGTTTTTGGTACAGAAGGCGAGATATGGATGAGGTGATCCCCACAGCGAGAGTACTGAATACACCACGTCGTCGTGCAGATAGAGTTGGATGCCCGTTACAGATTTGCGTGGACAGTGGTGTACGAATCCTCATCACAACGGCGATCTCACTCCTGAAGTCGGCCAACAAACAGCACGGAGATCAACATCATCACCATAGCCAGCAATACATCAGTGGTTCAGTGGTGCTTAACTGCCACACAACCACAAGGGGGAAAACCTATATAGGAAGAGAAAAAGAAAGGGAGGGGACCTAACTAAAAATAGCTACGTCTATATTCAAACATACAACATCAAGGCGCCTACACCTTGCAAACAAACAACCGAGCTGTAAGTGAAAGTAAGGCGTCATCAGCAAGACAGCTTCCTTACGGCTTTCACTGCCCCGCATCATTAAGTGCACTCACTTCACAGACAACTCGGACAAACAACGACAACACGCCACTGAGCTCGATTAGCCGCCATCTCACCTAATGTCTCAAGCCACCGACTCTGTGAGTCGCGAGGGCCCCAGCCCGGGAGACGAACCCGACCTACAGTGACCAACCCCTTCGTGAACGATTTCATTTGTCTACGCCAGGTCATCATCTGTCCACCTTGCACATTACGCCAGTCGGCAAAGTGTTCGGTGTGGCAAACGACTAGCTGACATCCTTAGTACATGACCTAACCATCTAAGTCTGTGCAAATGTAGTGACTGAACAAAAGAACTCGTTTGACAATCAGTGCCAAACACCCGCTTCCTAACCTCCTCGTTGCTTACTCGCTGGTGCCACCCGATACGAGCGATCGAACGCAGACATCGGTGGTCAAATACCTGGATGCATGATATTGCAGCGACCGATAGGCCATTCGCTGTTGTCAACTTTAAATGATACGGGATCCGTTATACTAATATCAAAATCGTCCATTTATGGGGGTACCCATGGACACCATGGACTAAATTATCGTTGAACCGAGCCGCGATCCACGAAGCACCACATTAGTAAATGGCTGCAAATGTACAGAGAAATACTACGCGGAAGCGATGAAATCATGGAAGATCAACATCTTAACGAACGCAGGTTCAACGTTGACTGTAACATACTATCATGTCAGAGCAATGCGGATAGTTGGAGACTCACCAGCTTGGCAGGCCCAGTCCATCAGCCTTACACAGCAGAGCTTCAACTCAGTAGCCAGCGTACTGCTTCAGGTCGACGAAATTAGCCGACGTGGCGTTACAAAGCTGACCCGGAAAAACCAAGCATACTTTATACGGAAAACGAATTTCGAAGTTTTAGAATAACGATGCATGTGTTGTCTGTTGCTGTAGTCCGCACGGCAACCGTCAAGAGCAAGCTCCAACACATCAACATCAGCAACGTTACAGACAAAAACACGACAGTGGTTCTCATTGCTTAACTGCCATACAATCATGAAGTAAAAGGCAAGCAATGGTTAGAAAGAGAAACAGAAGGGAGGGGTCATAACTACTGGACATAAATGCGTCCACATTCGAAGATTCAACATCAGGACACCTACATCTCGACCGGATAAGCTTGAACAATCTACCAGTGTCCTCTGAAGCAAAGACGGTCGACATTTCCTTAGCTTTTTCCATTGGCGAAGCCTAATGATCGGTGATCACGCTACGTCTCACCTCCCCACGGATATCCATCTTAAACTTGTCATATAACTACCAGGAAGAATATTCTACTTGTCATTAAATAACCCCAGCTACTTCTCTCAGACCCGATGTTTGGTTAACCCACGAAACACCATGCCGCATGCTACAGTACCTGTATCATAAATGGTCCGTGAGGTTTCGATCCAGCAACTATTGGCATCTTCGGAGTGAGAACTGTTAAACGCACTTCCTAGGTCAGTTTGATACCTATGCTTTAACGAAAGCACAACCAACTCCTCAACAGCTAGCCGTCCCTGAGGTCGTTGCTTAGCAAAAGTAAAGACAAAACGACATCGTAACAACCCATGATTTGAATTCAAGCACGTGCTCCAATGAGAGCGAATCCTCAACGGAACCCCGCCACCCACAACTGATAGCTATGTGGTCTATCTCAGACCAGTTCTGGTTCGAAGCAGGCACCGAGGATTACAATGACGTGCACGATGCTAAAACTAGTGCTGGCTAAAAATAGCTTATGCTCAGCGCACAGCTGCAACAATCGCCCGCCATTATCCGAGCGATGTGATGCTATCCCAAACCTGCCACCTAAACGAGATTCGGCTTCACCAAGGCGACCGACCTGGGCATTCATATCTCCGGCCAAAACGACTATATCAGAGCCACGTGTCGACCGAAGGAGAGTGGCCAGATCCGAGTAAAATGCGTCCTTGACGCCGATGTCACTACAGTTCGTTGGAGCATAGACAGAAAAAGAGAACCACGGTCCACTGAAACTCTAGTACGCACTGAATTACATGCCGAGTGAAAAAATTCAACCGCGGCAACCTCGTACATGGCTGACCAAGTACAGACGGTGTCCTTGGTTAGATTATCTTTAGCTTTCTATCGGTGATAGTGAAAGTGTAAAAGGGCAAGTGAGTTCCAGGTTTTTATTTCCACTACTCGGCAACGGCAACTTCCTTCTTTAATTCCAACAGATAATGAGCCTTCTTCCCACGAACACGCTCTTTTCTCTGTTTGAGCGACATCTTCTTACGTTTGAACGACTTGTGTTTCACAACCTTTTCTGACGGTGGAGCCGGTGACGGATCAGCCCGAATAGCCTCGTGCGCCGCTTGATACATACTTTCGAGATTGTCGGCTGTTACGCCGTTTCTAATGTAAGCACTAAACTGTCGTTTGAATGCTTCTTCATCCTCCTCTTGTAGAGTACGCATATACTCGGCAACGTGCTGACCAAAAATCCGAGCACGATGTCCCTCGGGTTTGTACTCCTTCGCTTCCGAATCGTATCCGGGGAAACGGCTAGTACCATGTGGTATGGAAAGCCCACCATCAACTGCACCCTTCAGAAGAATTAACATAGAATATTGTGATTTACTTTTAAAGCGCCGAAAACGTTAGCGCCAGACGTGGTTCGGGCAAGGCCAACGTCCAGATAACACCTGAAGGCGCCCTTTTCGTTCTCAAGGGACTCAACATTGTAATCTTCACCGTCGGCTTTTTCTGCACCACCATACAGACCATCAAGGTTTAATTTCTTGAGCAAACGCCTGGCACATAAAAGACCAGTACAGTAGGCCGCAGCATAATTTGTAAGGCCAACTTTCACACCGTACCGAGGCAACTCATGCGCATACGCAGCGGCCATAACGCGATCGCCATTGATTCTAGCGAAAACAACCTGACGCATTTAAAGGCCAAACTAACAGTTTACCTGACAGACTATATCCTTGTTGGTGAAACGGACGACCAGACGGTATTTCGGCGTATTGTATTTATTCTTGGCCTGCCATATAAGACGTTTGCGAGCAAAATAATCAGTTTTGCCCTCTAGGACACGAATAATGTTAAATAGACAAGTATACCTCGCCTTCTGCGAAACTTCACTTGATACCTCTTGAAATACGCCTTTGTTTTAACAAGTTTAACTAAACCCTTCAGGAAAAGTTAGCAAAAGAAATCACAAACCATGCCCGCGTGCCGAAGCGCCAAAAAACTGGTGCAAGCTGAAGGTCAACAAGTCACTTAAACAAACGAATCCAGCGGCTTATCTATTCAGTGATTGACACACGAGTTTGATGTGGATGTCCAAAGTTTCCAGATCCAGTCGGTTTCTCTTTTCCAGTGTCGAGCGGACGTCTGTTCACTTTAAAGGGTAGAAAATGATAGCATGGTGCAGCACCGCACTTGGGAGTGACAATAAATATCAAGAACAGATTGAGGTTACGCGCATGAAAATGTTTTGAGCAAATGACCTCAGAAAGGAAGACTGTTCCAAAGGTTAATAACCCTGTAAGAAAAGAACTGCTGCCTAAGGAAGGTCCGAGGACGAAGCTTGAAAAGCTTCCTGTGTCCTCGCCGACCGTCATCATTCGCTATGATAAAGATTCAGCGATTGATACACGGGTTCGAGGCAGGGGCCCAAAGTACCCGGATCCAGTCGGTTTTTCTTGCTCAGTGTCAAGCGGGCTTCCGTTGATCTGAAATGCAATCATTGAAAACAGGGTGTAGCACCGCTCTTGGGGATTACAGTAAATACCAAGAACAGAGTAAGGTTACATGAATAATGGATTTTTTCGTAAATGAGAATCAAGCAATGCTTTAAAGCGATCTCTGGAAGTGCTGCTAACGACCTCAGACGGAAGACTGTTCCAAGTATATAGGAGTTTGAAGACTCTTGCCGGCAAACTGAGCATACTAGTTCGCAGCTAGCATGAACACTCCACCTCCGGGCCTGTCGTCTTCTCTATCTTTTCTATAGTTAATCGCTGGTCGAACGATTAGTCTCCAAATGAATGATAAGTGCGCACAAGTCACTCGGTGGAAATTCTGGCAATGCCTTCGTGATTCATAGTGCATTCGGCACAGTAGATATCATGAAAATCGATCTGAAGAAAGATCTGGGCATCTGGTTGTCGTCTAACTTATCTTTCGCATATCACCATGAGATGGCGGCTAAAAAGAAATCTGACGCTCTCGGGACAGTTAAGCGCACTTTCCTCCCGCATAGACAAGAGAGCGTTTCAAACGCTTCACGGGTTTATATAAGACCGCTCCTCGAGTATGCCAATCAGGTCGTGTATACCGGCCTGAAGAAAGACATATTAGCTGTTGAGCGTGTCCAGCGCGCGGCTACCAAACTAGTCACGGGCTTGAGAAATGTCGCGTACGAGTCTCGACTTGAAATTCTTGATCTATATCCACTTGAATATCGACGACTCCGCGGTGATTTAATCCTCACACACTTCTTCTTCAGAGTAGGTCTCATTGAACAGGAAGCTTTTCAAGCTTCGTCCTCGGACCTTCCTCAGGCAGCAGTTCTTTTCTTACA
>LOND01003554.1:18290-32054 GCA_014220965.1 Paragonimus kellicotti
TGAACCTATCGACTGCGTGCGAACGTTGAAGGCACCTATATTAATTCGCGTTCTAGGTCTAAGCAAGGGACGAGGGAGGCCTGAAGCTGAAAGGCAAGAGACGGAACTTACCGGCTCAGTGTTACTACAGTTAGCTACATCTGTTGTGGGACCTGTAGAGTAATTATCAGAAATGGAGGTCGGGAGGGGCCTGAGAGCTAAATTTGATAACAGTGGGGAGGGGTCAGCAGTAGCATGTTTTCGCCTATCCACCCTGCTGTATGCAGCAGATAGGGCGACCCGGTTTATACTGCGAGACGGCCGATGCAGTATGGATTTATTGTTATTGTGAATATTCATGGTTGTGTGTGGGCTGAGATACTGCCAGGACGCCCAGACCTAGACAGGAGAACGATTAGGGTTCTCAACCAAAGCCTTTGGCTCAAAAGCCTGTACCGCAAGGCAGCGGTTGGGTGGCAATGTACCAGAACTGGTACTTTTTCCGGAAAAAGATGCCAACCTTCTTCCAACCCCCAACCTGGAGGACCAGGAGACTGGTTTGTCAGACCTCTACCCATTGGCCTGCCTGGTATGAGTGACTCTATCGGTGTGGTGATCACACCGTCCAGTTTAGCCCAATAGGTCATCGAGATGCGCAAGCCGTCACACCACGTCAGACTTGTGGGTGACTAATTCAGGTTTGTGTGCCCGTCTGTCTGACTCTGAGTATTTTGAGTTAGTTGGATCACAAACTTCTCAGTTCAGTTTGTAGGACCGCTTTCCCTCACGGAATCTGTTTTAACGAACCCGTTCTTCACCCTTAGCATTAACATGTAAAGTTGTTTTTTTTTCTCCGGATGTTGCCGTCCAAATTCTGCACAAATATTTTGTACGCTAAGACGCGACAAATTTAGGTATTTCCCTACTCCATTGCTTGACAAGTGAGACAATCAACTTTTTAACTTGTTTTATTAGCCCCCATTGTAGTGGAACTGTTCCGGCAAATAATGAGAGAAGTACTGTGAGACAGCACGTCGGTTCATATTCGAACTGACCAAAATTACTGGATGGAGGTAAGGCACACATGCTTTTTGTGAGATAATTGTTTCACCAACTGCTCTCGTCAGAACTGGCAGTCAGTGTTGACGCCTCGCAAGTTGACTGAGAATCTGTACTTTTGTTTCAGTGAGGACAGATCAGGCTTTAATGGGCGTCTGAGTAAACATTTCGTTCTGTATGCACGTAGCTGTGGCTCTCAATTACATTGTGGGTGCTGACATGACAAAACTTTTCTGCTTCACTGTGAAAGATGGTCCGATCGAGGTGCGCCACCATGCAGTACACCGAGGAAACAAAAAATTACCGTGCACGAGGGGCGGCATGCCAACGTCAAACAATTTGACTGGACGAGACTAGTTCACGCAGGAACGACAGCAACAAGCCAGCTGCTACTTATCGCAACGCGTGCGACATACTGAACTTGTACACATGTCAGACGAGAAAGTGGGAACATCTAACGATGTGTCACTTCTTAAACTGCTGCATAATAAGCCTGCGGAGTGCAGGTAACTAACCAGAATAGGACTAGTGCAAGTGAAATGTGGGAACATTATGAAAGGTGCGACGTTTGGTGGATGGGATATAGAAGGAGGATGAGTTTGGTTAACAAAGGGGGGCGTTCCACTAATGCCGGAGTGACGGTTAGGCGTACAACGTAAGCAGACTAGTTTTTTGTCCCGAAAAGTTAAACACGTGATCAACGGGGTGCAGATGGACCCGTCACCCAAGGATGAGAACGTGTACACGATCAGCCCTTTTGAAGGCATCGACTATTCTACTTCGGCGTCATTTGCATCGTAAACTGTTAAGCTTCGATCGCCGTAAAAATGTCTGCATGGAAGCTATGACCCGACATAAGTTTCACAACGTGGATCCACAAGTAAAGCGACTGGCTTCCGTTGTTCTCAACAACCGTGCTTTCCCTGCTGGAATTCCAACTTTAGGCGACCACTTCCACCAGGAATCTCACAGTCACCAAACCTTTCACAGTGTTTGATGCATGTGCTCAGACCCTTATATTTACTGCTAACATTTTGGCATTCTAATGTTTTGAAAACCCCTCTACCTCTCGCTACGCAATCAAGCCGGATTGTGAACTGAGTTGACTATCGGATGACACAGACATACAATAACGAGGGTTCTGCACGGGCGAAGGACCCATCGTCAGCCGGAAGCGACATCTGAAGTAGTTGTGAACACGCCCGTCAGAAATTTGAAACGAGAAGGGACAATAAATAAAAATACAATTAGGCCACAGTTGTACGCCTCGCTTGATCTACGGGGGCGGGAGGGGGAACGTTTTATAGTCATAGGTGCACATGAATCCGAGTTCAAAAAACAAATGAGACGGCTTAGAAATGATGTTAGGGGAAACAACGAGGCAGACCAACAGGATGAAACAAGCTGACTCAACACGGTTGCCTCATGAAAGCGTGGCCGGAGTTCTAGTCCCGGCAGTGGCAAGGATATGCACTACTGACGAGCTCTAATGAGAGCGAAACTCGAGTCTAGTGCTTCTTTTCGAAAGGGGCCGACTGGAAAGTCTATGGGAATGCGACAGCTGCGATCAATTGTGGGTGATGTTCAATCTGTATGACGCAAGATAGTTTGTCTTGTGCTTTGTTGTTAACAAACTGGCTTCGGAAATTGTGGCGTTTATTGAAGGTAGATGCACAAAGATTTTATGTTCAGTGGGAATCGATAAAATGTCAACAATCGATGTTGCGACATTTGAGTAACGATATGTGGACGGTGCCATACAGGCCTTCACGTTTGGACCGGATAAAGACTTAGCATACCCGAAAACAGTAGGCGCATTGACACCACAGTTGCATAAGTTTGGTACACTAAGTAAGTTTTAGTTCGCGGTCGACCAAATAACAGGTTGTCAGTGGCATTTCACCTTTTAGGTACATGGGGGGACGTTCATTCTCTTGAACGACCGGATCAGTTACTTCCTAGCATTGGCATCCGTCCGACTGACTGTACTCTGATTGATCTGTGGTTGAGGAAACCAACCACAAGCAATTAACCTGCCCTACTCGTATGGAAAGAAGTAAGCATACATGACCACAATTTGACGCCTAAAGTGGCAGCCATATACACAGTCCTGACTCATAATATTCCAGCAACAAAACGGCCTGTCTCGCTTTTATATTTCTGCACTGACGGCCGAAACAAACATCGACTGTCACGAAGGCACGCTGGGCAATATGCAGAACAAACAGCGATTAGCTATTACCAGACTAGCACCGTACACGTCTGATCAAGATGAACCACTTTTATGCACAACAGCGTTTCGTGATAATTGGAGGTGTAATTGGCGAGCCAAGAAACAAGAAACATACACACACGGCTACGTCACATCCGTTTGCTGAGTCACTGGCACAGGACAAATTCGATCTTTATGGTGTTCACCGTTTGGAGGCGATTGGCACACCAGTAGGCCGCTGCCCACACACAAACACATAGGCTGATCGATAAACACATGTAGCGGACTGTCGAATCATACAGTCAAGGGTTCAGAAAAGTGGGTTAGTGACCGGTAGAACAATAAACTGAGGCTATGAAAGACGAACAACTGAAACCGCCCTCACAAAGAACCTTATTGGACGGATATACGTGCTAATGGAACTAGCAGCAAGTAAGCCAGTGAAAAAATAGGATAGTAATTGAACAGCACGAAGAGAGAGACCGTACATTCAAACACAGACTCATCGTGAAGCGAGAACAACTTATATGTGCTACATAAGAACAAAAGGACAAGAACATTACTTCGACTGCAACTGAACTTGGGAAGACCAACGGGATTGAACACAGACCTACTTTTATACGGTACGGAATAATATTGAGGGGGGGAAGAAGTGCTTCTTCATATCAACACTGTTGCCTGCATCAGTAAAGTGAGACGCAATGAAGTTGAAATTACAGACATAATCACGTTGCTGTAAGACGAGTACCATTCAGCGAGAACGCACCACAACAACACATACACAAGTAGATGAATAATGGGCGGGAGCACGAAGATCACCGAATGTCTCCTATTTTTTTTCGTTTAAGCATACAAATCATGGTCACTGTTTGCTTGCGCTTATGCAAGCCATACCAAAACGTGATAAACAGACAATAGGATAGCACGAGGAAAAACTGAACGAACGTTCACCTGAATGATTTCGGAGTATGACCTCCGGGAAGGCAAGCGTAAATGCGGTTCGTACGGGAAAGTCAAACGAAATAGGCTCTCCATCCTTGGACCACTGGGTCGTAGTTGAAGTCATCCTGGCTTGATAACTGGCCACAAGTATCAATCCGGAGGTCTGTTGAAAATGTGTGAGATAATGGGAGTATCATGCAGTCGGACGACCGCTTTCGGAAGGGGTCAACTGAAAATTCTACTGGAACGTAAAAGCGGAGATCAATTGCGAGTGTCGCACAAGCTATATCAAGTGCGGTTCTTCATATAAGAACAAGCGAAGGAAATAACGCCGTGGAAACAACGGTAAATTCACACACGACATTCTAGCCAAACACAGCGATTGTCTGGACTTCAATCCCGAAACCGGACAACCTAACAGTGTTCGGTAAGATATACAGACAGTCAATTTGAAAATGAATGACGAGATGGTTCTGCGGTTGGAGCAATGGCAATCCCCAATCTGACAGATGATTTCGACCGACCGACTTTCTTCAACAGAGTAAGGTTTCTTTCTACAGACGGTAAGTAAATTGCTGAATGATCGAAATTTTATTTGATCATTGGTGGTCTGTGGATTATATCCGGTGAAAGAGACACTCAGCTGAAAGATGACGTGTGTCTTCGACTCGGTATCCTGTAACGTACTATGGCACTGGCACTCTCTCTCTCTCTCTCTCTCTCTCGGAAAAGAGTATCAGATACGTGATTCTCTTAAGGGCATTGCATACTCAATCTGCAAGCAGAATGAGCGTGTACGGACAACTGTCTCGAATGATCACGTTAATTGATGCTCACCAAAGGTGTCCAATTTCCCTATCATTATTCAGTGTTGTCATGGAAGACATCCTAGGCCTAAGGAATCCAATAAGTTTGGTGCTGAAGTTTTTCATGACACTAAGTTGACCGACACACGGTGAGCGAATGATATCATCTAGCTTGGCCCCTCCGCCAAACAAAACAAGGTGAACGGTCGGACTGGATTACGTAGAATGCGCCTTGCATCCCAAAAGTACACAGTCACACTTCAGAAGGCATTCCCCATTTGCACGTTCTCCAGTGTGAACAGTCTGCTGTGGACTGTTTGCGTGAGTGGGTAGCATTATCCAGCCAACTTGTAATACTGCGGAGGATAAATTATCAAGAAGAGCAAAGGCAAAATTGCTAACTTGTGCCAGCTATGGCGTCGAAAACAGAGGCGGTTGTCGCTGAATGGAGGGGAGAACAATGCCAGTGTGCCATCTGATTCGTTATGTAGTTCGGAAGCGTGGCTCATTTGCGAGGTCGATACAAAAAACTCGTGAATTTGACCATCGTTGTTTTTATCCATCGGCTCACGCCAAGTGAAATAATCGCGTCAGCAACGCGGTCGCTTGCCATAACGTAGTCAGGAAAACATGGGATACACGAGTAACTTGTCAACTAAGTAAGTTATGGTGTCCACGTCCACTGGATTACGTATTCCGGATGCCAGCTGAACTCTTATCGCGTTGGACATCTGTTACCGAGACTACCAACAGTTGGGTAAAGATGCGGGGTGACCAAATGATAACGTGGATACGAGGACCATGACTACTACATTGAGTAAACTGCATAAGTATCGCCAACTCGGTTGAAGACCTCGTGATTAATTCAGTTGCCGATTAGAAACGCTTTCGACGTGGCAATATATCGCAGTCAATGGCCAAATCTTTCTGACCGTATTTAACATGTAAAATGACAGACGTGCCACAAAGCTTTTTCCGTATCTTTATTTGATCCGTTTACCCATTTTTTAACAACTAGTTCTTCCGGTATATTTCACGCCACTGTTAGAATTATAGACGACTCGATCCTGTGCACTCTGTGGTTAAGCTCAAACCTGTAACAAGTGGTGCATGTGTTTCTTACGTCGTAGACAGAGCAACTTCTTTATTTAAACAACTGAACGGGTATCTATTTTCAAAGATTGAAAATATGTGGCTGATCACTGATGCGATTATCCAACACGATGGACCGTTCGACGGCAATATACACAACTACAGTCAACGATAGTCGGATGTTTTTTTGGATGATCCGTATAGTAGGATCGTCACGAATCCGATGTTTCTCACCCAAAGATGTGAACGACAGCGGCCACTATAAAACATGAGAAGGGACATGAAACACATTTCGTTTCTATAGCACGGGCAGACGATAAAACTCTGTGAAGACGACGTGCGTCTCTGGAATTCTTACATTCTTGCGGAGATAACGCTACTCACATACAAGTCAAAATGTTACACGACGAAAACACCACAACGACATGTAAAGTAATGAAGAAAACGAACCAAAAAGTTCATACTGAAACATCTTCCCTGTTTAAAAAAACAATATCCAAAAAACTAAAGCGAAGCAGATATGAATTCCGAAAAAATGCTAATGAATTCAATCGTCAAAAAGAACTCCGGACAAGTAATGATGACCTACGGGACCCTTCCGAATGATGATACTCTGAGAGGTGGGTGAAAGGGCTCGGATACCCTGCTGCTGCGGGTAAGGCTGACGGGAATCATACACAATCGTTCCCGGCTTGGATTCAGTGCCACCGAAATATACAGAGAAGATGGAAGACGTGAGCAGATGACTCCAACATAGCAGACCCATATTTTTCCAAGCCGCATTGGTACGCTGAAACAGAACCAATGTACCTAAAAGAAAGGAAATGAATTTGAATCGTTCAGTAAGAAGTTGTGTGCACAAAGATTTGGGATTCTGGGATTTGAAACAAACCTCAGAGATTACTTTAACTGCGTAAAACGACAA
This sequence comes from Paragonimus kellicotti, assembly GCA_014220965.1. NCBI lineage: Eukaryota > Metazoa > Platyhelminthes > Trematoda > Plagiorchiida > Troglotrematidae > Paragonimus > Paragonimus kellicotti. The sequence goes on from LOND01003554.1 coordinate 25,306, forward strand.
GAGAATGATGTATTAGAAGAGCGAGGCCAAATGAAATGACAAGAATTCCAGCAAAAAACTGTTTGGACAAAATGCCAAGCGCGTAGTTACAAGCCTTTTAGTTACAACGCAACCTAATCTTGCTAAATAATCAGGAGTTGACTGAAGTCCACTTTGCACATAAGTTGAAAGTAGCATACCATGAACTTCCTGTACAGGTTTCTGTTACGGTAACTTAGCATTTTCCGAACGTAGTTGGCCTACAGCAATCACATTCAGATTTACGTATCCATATGTTGGACCGTGGCCGTCATACTTTCGGTCGCAGTAATCGTGTACAAACATCTCTTGATACTTTCAGTCAGCATTGGCAAAAAACGGGCTTACAGACGGTAGACGGCATTCGTTTCGGATTAGCCTGTCACGGTGACCGAAAACAAAGAATGTCTGTACGTAGCAGTTATCACATGCGGCTTGCGCTGGACCCCCTTTAGTTTCACGCACATATCACGTATCCAGTGCAGACCCGAAGGAATAACTCAGAAGCATGTGAATAGGGCCACTGGGTCCAGCCGACTAATGCTGGGTAGAAAGTTGATACGCTAGTACGAAAGTGAAACCTTTATCTTGCGGAAAATAAATGGAACCTAATGGTAACATCCGAACTGGAAAAAAATACGGAAAATATAAAGTAAAAATAGTTCAACATAAAAATACAGGCTATTATACTCTAGAAAAGATAGGGAGGAAAACAAAATTCCAGGTCAGACTGACATACAAACAGACCATTCCTCATACAGCAAAACTGAAGAAAAAGAATGATAGAAGGTCAGATTGACCTAGGTTTCTGAAAAGAGGAGCGAGTGTGTTGCCAAGCGACGACAGTCGTTGATCGATACGAACAAAAAACCGGACTTGACTGGCATAACCCGCTTGAGTCTAACATACTCGGTGTCTCTTCACCGATGATGTAATATGAGTACGTTGATGATCTGCTAATCTGAGATTGTTCGTCTATCATCAAACAACTGATGAGGTCGGTTGCTGCGAAAAAGACATCGTTTTTTCGAACAGCGTTTGCTGAGTAACCTATCCGGCAGAAGGTGTAGCCAGCACCTGCTTCTTGTAGCTTACCTTAGTCTACAAGTTTAATCTCACCCAAGGTCGCGACACTAATGACGTAACGGCCATGGCAATCAGTTCGCTGCGGAGTTCTGGCCGTCCAGCGATGCACCGACCCAGCAACATACACACATTCTACGTCCCAACAAGCAATGTCTTGTGTCCGAGTGCACGTCTCAGATTGACATGCGGGACTTCAGACTGAGTTTCTGATTCAACAATTTGACCTGTGGGGCAAAAGGAAATAGGATTTTCTTGGGAGACCACACTCGAAACAAACGACTTGAAAGTCTAATCTGCGGGATTAAGGGTGTTCTTGGAGACCCTACCAGGAGCCAATGATTCAAAAGACTAGCTCACTTGACGGTTGGGAGCTAATCCAGCTTGGGGGTGCAGTGAATAAGACATTGACGTCTGATTCTCAGCACTGCTGCGCGCAGTGGATGTACTCAAAGCTACATCAGGCTTTTGGATTATACTGGATGTTTTTCGACCGTATTGGATAATACGCCGGCGGTCACGGTCAACCGTTGGGCGATCGGAGTGCTCTTGTTTGAGGGTACCTTTTCTAACCCCCTCCTTCTGCACTTGGAAAACAGCAGTTCTGCAACCATAAATATGGTTCTGCTGCATACTCACAGATTCGTGACTCACTGCATAAGCAACTCTACGCAGTCAGTAGTGCCATACATAAACTTATCAACTAAACCGCCTCTTGTCTGGCTGCTCCCCATTGGCCTATCTGACATGGTAGAACCTGAAAGGATCGAAGTCCTAGTCAGTATAGTTAATCGGATCAAAACAGCATATAAGTCTGTCCACCACGCCAAGGTAACATAAAAGGTCGGTATAGACGGTACACAGACGCGTGCCACTGAAGCTTGCAAAGTTAAGACAACATGAGTGGATGTTAGAGAAAGTCGAATGTGTAAGCGATGAATACCAGAGTAGAGATTGCCCACAAGGTCAGTGACAGAATGATCGTCTATTTGACAGTAACTGAATGAAAACGATTAGAAATTGTCAAAAACGACGGTGATAGGTTAAGATGGGTCAAAGCGATCAGGGAGGGCTAAAGAACACTCGGAAGACCTGTACACATGGTCAAAAGGAATAATCATTATCTTGACCTCGAAAAACCTGTTGAAAGATGAACATCACTCACAGATGATTTCGATTATCATATTCAAATAAACTTACCATCTGGCCAACCTCGAGGGGAATACATCATCCAAAATTTTGCTTTTTGTACATATGTCAATATTGTATATCCTTTTATGGACCGACAGTGAGATTCCCAATCACAGTCCCATGAGGAGACCGTAGTGATCAAGACGTCACCAACCGCTTACTTCCTTGACATTTCTCACCCAACGAATGCCCATTTATGGTTGAGGCCTTTCCAGTGATTGTTTAAACATAGAGATGCTGACAACGCGTCAATCGGACGCTAGAAATCAAATGTGATAGCCATACATTCAATTTTGGCGACAAGATGTTTGCTACGTATGTGCCGAAACTGGCTTATTTTCAGCGTGCAAAGACCCATTTGTAACACATGTGAAGTACTGACATATCCATCCTCAAACAGAAGCAGTTAGACACTCGGAGTGGCCTATGAAAGAACACTGGAACCAAGTGAGTGGACATCATTTTGTGCAAAGATTACTTTACCATAGGTTCGCATACATCGCGTGTGAACAGTGTTCCAGTTACCGGATCGTCTTGAAGATAGAGATTGCAACTAATCGGTCAAACTCCCTGCGGGTTTATCGAGTGAAGTGAATACTATCGTGCTGATCAGTTTTAACTAGAACAAAACTACAACCTGTTATTAGTTCCACTCAAAATGGTCAGCCCCAGTTTTAGTTAAACGGAAAAACCAGAGTCAAGCAGAAATGCAGACCGCAAATGCCAAATGTGCTGTCTAACATAATCAGTCGATCGGCGCGATCGCTGAAAGTTTTCCGATTTAAGGTTTTCTAAACAAAGCCATTAAATCAGTCTTACCGATCGTTCTTAATTATTCTTAATGTTTTCGCTCAACAGACCAAAGCAGAATACCTATAACCGAGTCAACACTGTATAAAACTTGTATAAATAAATACACGCCGATCAGAACGTTTTCGTCTTCACGAAGCATCTACACATGATAGTAAGTAAGGCGTCATTAGCAAGACACCTTTCTGTCTTGCTGATGACGCCTTACTTTCACTTACAGCTCGGTTGTTTGTTTGCAAGGTGTAGGCACCTTGATGTTGAATGTTTGAATATAGACGTAGCTATTTTTAGTAGTTAGGTCCCTTCCGTCCCCTTTTTTCTTCTCTCTTTCCTGTACAGGGTTTGCTTTTTTCCCTTCGTGGTTGTGTGGCAGTTAAGCATCAGTGTGAACCACTGATGTATTGCTGTCTATGATGATGATGAGGAGTTCTGTGACCTCAACACGATCAGCAGGATTTAACACTATGTTCTAAACCCACGATAACTACCTCAGCCGTTTACAGCTATTATTCCAAGAGAAACAGTTGACTTGTACCACCACTGTGGGTAAATCGTAGGACTACGACAAACTTAAGTTATCGTCTCAGCTAGCGGTTGTCGTTGTTGGGAGTGGGTTTTACCATCTTAGTTCGATTGTTATGGCGCGCTCCGTGAACTCGCCAAAACTGAATGATAGCAAAATCAAACAAGTTGATAAACTATAGATAAGTAAGTACAGAAATGGAGGGGGGGGGGCGTGAACTGCAACAGTATTTGACCATATAAAGCTACCTGATAGTGTACGTTCTAAGAAAGTGCACTATCGACTAAATCCTGTTCCTGCATTAGGTCATCATATGTGTTGATGTGTATGACTAACCTTAAGTGACCCGATGTATACCACAGGATAGCAAATTACTAAACTCTATGCAGAACTGCCACACTGAGAACCAAAAGACCACGATCCAGTGATAACCAATGGATATCGGAAAACACATCCTTAAGGACAAAGTATTTTGATCTGAGTGACTGTTTTCCTTAGAAAAGAACCGAGTGGCGCCAGTACCGGTAATGTGTCAAAGTGAGAAAAACTGTTCGGCGAACGACGCACTTCGTTAAAATTACCGTTTTCATGCAAATTTAATGCCACAAACAATTAGATGTGGTTGACACAAACCTCACAACAGATACACAAATGGGGGATGGTGGGGGTAGTGTGGGACTTGACGGAAAAATTTGATTTCACATTCATATCTTCATGATCGGATGCTAGTTCGCAGATCCCAAATTTTCCCGACTAGAATATTCCCATCGTCGTCATTTTAGAGCCATTTCACTCTAATGTAACAGCTGCGGCTTGTGTACCGCTGGTATATCACTCCATCATGGATTCAATTGTATATTCAATCGATGAGTGAACCGCCAGTATCTTGCGCACAAGACTCCGTTTTGTTAACCGTGCTGGATCAATACCGTAGGCCATAACAAGAGGAAAGGAACACAAAGTGAAAAGGGCAAAAACAGATCAACAGTTAATTTTGGAAATAGAAACCCATAACGTCAGCACCACTTGCAACGAATTTTGCCATATCTGATACTTTGGACACAAGCCAAATGAAGCAAGCCTTCATGATAGTAGGTTTCATGCCTCGAATTCACGTCATGCACTGACTCAACAGACGAAAACGGAGCACGACGTTCCGAGTTGATATACGTAAGGCATGTTTAAGTCTATCCATCCCGAAGAAACAGCAGCGGATCTAGTCACTGTAAACACAATGTTCTCAATACAAGTCGATGATGTTAACACAAGTGTGTGCATAGTTCAGAAACATCAATGTTTCAAGACAAGCGTCCTACACGCTGGCTGGTCAAGTGCCACAAACACACAGAAGAACTGCTCGTGCGCATACATTATACGCTTTGTCTTTCAGACACAGAACAAGATCACATCACCTTTTACGGAATCTGCAAGACCTGTGGTGTCTGCGTCGCAATCTTCTTGTTGGGAAAGTTGAGCTATCTTGTTGCTAAGCGTTCTCATTGGATGTTCAGGACTGAACGATACCAGGCAAACTCTAGCAATGAGTTAACATTCTCATCACACAAACCAACACAAAGATCATGGCCCGAAACGAGTGATTTAGTCATCTACGTACAAAACAAATGGAGACCAAACAGTGGTTTGTAAGACAACATATGGAAGCACCACTTATGTGCACTTCCATAGGAATCACATTTGAAAATGATCCAGAAGATCCTAGTCTGTGCTCCTGCTGCCAAGTAAATCTCACGGGGTTTGTGTAGATTCTTTAAGTTCACATTTCTGTTTTCGTAGGTCGTCGTATTGAGAGTCACAGTCAGTCAGTGATCGTTTGCTAGTACATTCTGTCGGATTGGCTAAATACCCACGTCTGGCTATTTCGCATGGTTGGTTTTGAGGTCACAAACTTTTGCACATTTACATGCTGAACTCCTGCTGCGAACTACAACAGCGCGATCCAACGTTGCACGATGAATGTGGGAAAGTGCACCCTTGTTGTTGTTGTTGACGATGTAACATTTGACCAAATTGGCTACTTGCAATGATGGAAGTGAACAACATCAGTATTAACCGTTGATTATGTTGTAATGAGTGGAGCAGTCTTGATGGACGATCTAAAATGTTTGATGCGTTTCTAAAGTTGATTCTTCATAGGCTATTCTGGGATCATTTCCAAAGGTGATTCCTATGGAAGTGTACATAAGTGGTGCTTCAGATGCTTCCATCTGTTGTCTTACAAACGACTGTTTGTTTTCTATCTGTTTTGTGAGTAGATAACCTATTGGTCACCCTGTAAATCCGGATATAGATTCGTCCAACACGGATGAGTTAAACAAAAGAACATGATTCACTTTAAGCAACAATATGCTCAGATGAATATGGAGAATGATGAACACCATAGGGTGAATGGTAGGGGAAACAAACACGGTACACCAAGAAGCGCAGACCACCAGCAGATAGTGAACTGAAAATAGCTGGCAGAGGATGTCACAAGGAAACAGAACATAAAGAACACAACTCACGTTAACAGAGTCTGCACACAATAAGCAAGTAATGTAAGATAGTTAAAGAAAGTTTAGTCACGTAGTGTAGACAGACGAAAATAAGCTGAGCTAAACGAAATAGGACAAGCTGATCAAAAACGATTAACACGCAGGTTGACATTAGACGCACACGGAAAACATTCCGGTAAGGGATGGACAACGACAAGAACGCGTTTTAACCAGACTGGACGTCAATGAACGAACAAGTTCTGGGAATGGTTTACTAAAAAACGAGCCGAAAACTGCGCCCGATCGATGTAGTCGCAAGAAGCAGACAAATGCACCGATAAAGTTGAGATAGAAGTGTGGATAAGTGGCTGCTAGCCTGCACCTTATTGCGGTGTGAGATAAAGGGGATGCCGTTGCCCAACGGTACTGATTAGAGCGGGATGACTGATACCAAGACAGCAGTGCCGTTGAGAGATGAGACAATCCCCAGTTAACAAATGAATAACGAACCTATGGTACAGACAGCTTGTAGCGTTGTTGTCTCGCGAACGAGGCATCACCAAAACCGTTGTTTGCACGGATGACGTAGAAAACCACCAATATGTTTGTGCCACATTTCAGTCATATGGAAG
>LOND01003555.1:0-14608 GCA_014220965.1 Paragonimus kellicotti
TGTTCCGAAGAAGTTGCTCGCTTCCGGCAGAACTGGATTTCCGTCGCGTCGATAAACCTTATGAACAAGCGTCGCTCGATCCCACCTGGTTCTGAATATGATGACCGTCGAGAACTTAAACGCAAGCTGACTAAAAGCTTGCGCAAAGACCGTGAGCACTACTTGGTCGAACAGTCGAAAGAGATGGAAAGGGCCTTTTTCTGGAAATTGCAAGGCTTTGTTTCCTGATTTATGGTTGTACTGGCCGTCGAATCGGTGTGTGACTATATGTGAAAAAGATGGTTCACCTTTCATCAGCCGACTCGACGGATGGGCTAAACATTCTGAAGATCAGTTCGGCTGGCCTCATTCGGTTCATGTAGACGACGGGATTCGAATGGTCAGTTATTAAGTTCCAGACTCCTTAGGTTATTGACGCGTAAAAAGGCTACTGGACCAGACCTCCTATGTCCTAATCTCAAAAGCGGCTTGGGGGAGGTTGATATCAGAAGTAGCAAAGCTCTTCCAGACGGTTTTGGGACGGACTGCGACATAGACGTGATTGTGACTTATCAACAGTAATTCCCGTTTTCAAAAAAGGGTCTCGAAGTCTATGTGACAACCACAGAGGCATCAGTCTAATGTCTGTTGCGTCCAAGTTACTCACTGGCCTCATTTTACGTCGGCTCACTGAGCCCAGAGAAAGTCAGATACGTGAAGAACAGGCAGGATTCCGATCCGGTCGAGGGTGCGTTGACCACATTTTTACCTTGCGACGGATCTTGGAACATCGGCACTCTTATAGGCAGCCGACGGTCGTGGTCTTTCTGGACCTGAAGGCTGCTTTCGATTCAGTTGCTCGTAACGTTCTCTGGAACTGTCTTCTTCGCAAGGGAGTACCAGGGAAATACGTGAATCTGTTGAGATCACTGTATGCTCACTCTGCAAGCAGGGTGAGAGTTTATGGACAACTGTCTCGGGCGTTCATCACTTCTAGTGGTGTTTGTCAAGGTGTCCGATTTCCTCTTCTTGTTCAATTTTGTCATGGACGACATTCTGGAGGGTGCGCTTGAGGAGTCCAGTGAACTTGGTGTTGAGCTTCTTCCTGGCGCTCGGTTGACCGATCTGGAGTATGCGGACGACATTGTCTTACTTAGCCCCTCTGCCGAAGACATGCAGACCATGCTGAACAAGGTGAGTGACCGGGCTGGTTTGTATGGAATGCGCTTCGCACCTTCAAAGTGCAGTGTTACTTCAAGACTGGGGCATTTCCACTCCTACTTTCTTTATTGCCGACAGTCCACTTGGGTAGCACTATCTCGTCAGCTTGTAATATTGCTGATGAGATATCAACGAGGATAGCAAAGGCACGAGTTGCCTTTGCCAACCTGCGTCATCTGTGGCGTCGAAAGACGTTCGATTGTCGCTGAAAGGAAGAGTATATAATGCTTGTGTACGTTCTGTTTTGCTCTATGGTTCGGAAACGTGGCCTGTTCGCAAGGAAGATATGAACAAGCTTGCTGTATTTGACTATGCTTGTCTCCGACAATTGGCTAGCAGTAAGTGAACTGTTGGCGTGAACAAAACGGTTGTTCGCCCACCCGTTTTCTGGAACGCTAGGGATTTGCGATCAACTGAGAAACTAACCGCGTTGTCCAGTCTGCGTTGCTTGGGCCTCGTATTCCACATGCCGTGTTGAGCGTTTACCATACTTGGCATTATATACTGTGTCGAGCAACAGTTGGATAATACCGCGTGATGTTCAAGCAACAACGTGGTCACCAAATATGAAAACGTTGACTGTTCCGTTGATCTAAGTGGTGGAGTGTAGCCTGCCTGCCTGGGGTCGTTGTGATCACTCAACTCGCTGGCTGGGAACGCTACTTGAGGTGGTAGCGTGCCGCACTTAGTACCTGGATGCATACCACCCTTACTTCTTCAGCATAATTATCCTTTATTGTTTTTTTAACCTTTTCACTAACGTTTTCTCTCGAATGTACTTCAGCGTTTGTCGAGGTGGGTGGCGGCATGAGCCACAGTATCCGTCTGGTCAGGCTCATGGCACTCGTGATGATAATGATGGTGGGATGTGTTTTGCACACTCCAGGTGTAATGTTACTAGCTGCGGCTGGCACCGAACGCATTTTATTACTGCGGGCAGACCACTTGAGTCTGTTGTTCGTTTCATCCACCCGGATAGTATCATCTCATCCGCTTAAGATGATCCTACTTTACTGACATCGTATCCACGAGCATGTCGAGTACACTTGACGGATAAGATACGACTGCCCAACATGCTGCCTGAGCCTGCATTCCTCGTTTTGCAGTGAAATGTAACGATTTATTGAACCCATTGCACTCCGAGTACATAGTGGTAATGTACGAGTTCACTGTGTACATCTGAGCCCCGTTTTGCACTGCGGATTGGAGTCCTACCCCATTTTTGTAGGAGACGCATAAAAGCTCTCGGTATTCAGCCATGGTTGTCTCCGTCAGTTAGCGTGTCATATTGTGGTGGGTTATCAAACCAGATGTGCGAGTATTCCAACACTCGGAGGAATATCTCGACACGGTCGTGGAATACGGTCAAAGCCCACAGTGGATAGATTGCGGACAACACGAGCGACCGGACGAGCTATCGCTCAACGAAGATCGGACCAACGGACGAGGAATGGCAGACGGAAAACCCCCCGATAGAAGGCGTCGATCACACACATAAACCGGGCAGAAGTGCACACGACGTGTGAGCGGAAACCGGGGGTGTTGTGGACTGGAATTCTGATTCATAAACGCGAGCGCGCGCGTAGCATGGCAACCAGCGAGTTGGACAATAAAGATTGTGCTTTATTGGACGCCTTTTCGCTACAGTATGAGCTGGGTGGTTGTGACAGTCAGTTAGCGCGTATTTGGAGAATGCACAAGTCCGTAACCGATAACTGGGACGGTGAAAATACACAATTCACGCTGGTTATATGGTGTGCTCCGTATGCCGACATAGCGTTTGCCTCGCCGCTCATTGTGACTGCTGGTAGTTGAAAACAAACCACAGTGACAAGGCAGTGCCAAGGTCATAAGCTATGAGAGTCTTGACTGTCCCACTGAGCAAACTTGAGGATTGTCACTTTGTAGGTTAGGAAGTTCGTGACCATTCAGCTCGCCAACGGGAAACATCCTTAGACACGACCATGTGTCGTAGTCACTTGCGAGCTTGTGTCCATAAAGTTGTCTTCTTTTGGGTAGATTTTCTTTATTTTCACTTAGCTTTTTTATCATCGCACATTTGCACCCCCGCTTATGACTCAAAGCTGGAATGTTGCTAATACAACCGGACTTCGGGTAGGCTTGACTAACGCTGCCTGCTGTATCAGAGCGTCCACTGATTCCGTCGGAAGTTCAGGTTATTACGTGATGACCACGCATGCTTGATGCAAGCAGTATGTCTGCAGTCGGGCTTTTTCTTCCCAGAAACACGGGCTGTTTTTGATTTGTGTTGTATTTTTACAGATGTGGCAAGAGTTTCGAAACAAGCGAGCAGATTTCTCTGTCACCAATCATACCTTAACCGACTTGTTTCCGGATCACTCTGAGTGCTGCTACCTAGGTCCATTCGTGATCTAGTGTTTTACGCGACAGAAACGTCTTGTGGTGCAAAAGCTTAAGACCGAATATACACAGTCATATTGCTATTTTGTAACGCTCAACAAACATCTGGCATTTGCCTTTTAACAATCTTTGGTATTTACTTCAGATTGACATCGTGCCAATGCAGAATTTTAATGCGCAGTGCAATCATACTTGATAAACCCAGTCAACTGCTCTCGTTTTTCCCCATCTCTGGAAGCCCCATGATTTTCATGCGTCCATTTTATTGTCTTCGGATTTCGCGTTCAACTGTGTGGACCAGTTGGTATACTTCATCGTCTACTGTACCGAGATTCTTGTGTTACTCTACCTTCCAAAAACGTGAACCTGTGAAACTCCAAAAATGTCATAAACTTCGGGCTGAATTTCACAAAAACAATTTACTCACTGTACCGAACGCTATATCGTTGGGCCGGATGGCAGTGAGCCCACTATTGGCTTATTTTGTTGTTACACAGCAACTTGCCTGCGCAATCGGCCTGGTGTTGGTTTCCGGTATTTCTGATGCGGTAACTCGAAAAAGTTATTGTCATCTACTGCTTTTTCCTAGGTAGATGGATATGTGGCTCGAAGGTTTTCTGGGCAGCGATCGTGGCTTGGCAGCTATCTAGACCCGATTGCAGACAAGGTGCTTATTACCACGCTTGTGTTGTCCATGACAACTGTACAACTCTTCCCAGGTATTATTCTCTGCTTTTTATATACAGTTTTAGCTGCTCTTGCGGTACTCATTATCGCTCGTGATTTGGCCATAGTCATAGTGGCAGGCTATTTTAGTTTCCTTTCCATTCCTAAACCAGTGAGTTATTGCTTTGATGTTATTCGCACTGTTTCACCTCTAGATCAAACTTGCCGAGCTTCGCTCTCTCCAAAGAGTGCCTATAGAAATGAAGGCTTCGAACATTAGCAAGGTAAACTGCATTGGTCGCCTGTTTATTATGAATATACTCCCAACGTTGACTAGACAGATAGTAAGACAAAAAAAACAAGTAAGCAACAATTAAAGGAGTTGAGATGTAAGAAAGTCTCCGACTGTACATCACTGATTAAGGTTATTTCTTACATGACCGTACTCATAAATGTTGCCAATCTTTGTCTTAACGTGAAGGTACTATGATTCAATGAAGTAAACCGTGACGTCAGCTGTTTCACACCTTGGTTCCTGGTTGTTACGCTGGTGTTTTTGGTCTGTCCTCGATTTCGCATGTAAGGCTACAAACTAGGCAGCGGGGTGACGTAAAAACCATATCCCAGAAAATGAATTATCAGACGAAGGCCATGCTAGATACCTGGATGTTCAGATTCCTCTTTCCGTTCGCCAATATCGTTAATTCGCGAAGCCTTGCTCAAGGTGCGCTGGGTGGAACACCAGCACAACCGACTGTAGAAAATGTAACTGTTTGCGTCCCTTGGGTGGTACATACTGGCCGGCCTTCTAATGCAGAAGTTCTCAGTGCTTTGCTCAGACGATTCCTCTTCGGCCCAGTTTTAGATTGACAGTACCGTACTTACCTAGCAACCATTTGCTCTTTTGTTTAGAATGATTTCAAAAATCATTTCTTGTGAATTTAATGTGTTCTTCTCTTAGTGATACAGAAACAGTTTGTATAGTCTCGAACATTCTAACTGTGTTGCTTTTTTCGTGGTTTTACTCTCGTCAGAAAGAGCAGGTCGGAACTGTCGATCAGATCTCTACTTTGTCAAATGCATGTTTCGATACCGTTACCGGAGACAAGTGCCAGTTTTCCTGTTAGACATTCCCACATTGTTGAACCAAGTGGATAAAACTGCTCCTGGGTTTCGTTTAAAGTACGTGCTCGACGAGTATACCAAATGCATCCGGGCTATCTGCGGCTACACGCCAAAACAGTTATGCGCTTGTAACGTTTTCAGAATTGTTTTCGATTGCCAGTGCTTTTTCGACAGAACTGCTCGTCCCGTCCACTTTTCCTCTTCAGCTTCACTGTGAACAATAACACTTCTAGGCGAGGTTTTTCCACACTTTCGATCTCGTACGTGTCACGTCATGTTGGTGATATCATCCCGACCTGTGACGATCTACAGGGTTTAATTATTCTCTGAGGCTTGATGATAATAGCTCATCGGCTCGAAACGTTTGAGATTGGAAGACGTCTGTGTAACCGCATACTTTGATGTTAATACGTCGGAGATGTTGAACGATTTTCTCTAATTGTGTGGTCGCATAATTGTTGGGAATGTGACTCAAATAATCAAAAATTGTACTCCAAAATGACTAATTATTATTACCAGTCTATACTACTTATGATGATGGAGTTTTTTGAAAAAGAGTGAAAGCACTCGGCATTCATACGTTGTATTGTGTTGTATGGTTGTGATTCATAGCCCGCTCGACCGGGAACTGTTTGCGAAACTTCTACCCTTGGTGGTCGCTGTCCACGCACGACTGTTTGTGTATGGTAGAATCACCTTTTAGTTAACCATACTGTTAGATAACAGATCTGCAAGAATATTATTTCTAAAATATCGTTGTGAGGTCACGACATAAACGTTAGGTCATACACTAAACAACAGAAGTTTTGGCCAGCTTACATACACTGAAAGTCGTATTCCCAGTGGCGAGGGTATGAACAACGAATTCGGTTGAACCAGTGGTAATCCATGACCGCGAAACAACTTCCAACGTTTGAGGGTCTCAGGCGCTCCGAACGCTTGTATAGTTGACGGTCACGTTCAGTCGCGTGCATCGGCAGGTGTGCGACGAGGATGTTATAAAACAAGTTTTTGTTTGAGGAGACGAACAAATTTGGTGATCCAGCTGTTTAATAAGCTTATATGTAGGTGTCTGTGCTATGTGCAAGGAATACCGGCTTGTGTTTCCCACACCATACACTCCGTCGGGCTGCGACCGATCGGTATAAGATACCAGTAGATGGCTTGACAAGGGGAAATGAAAGTATCTACTGGCGAGTCGAAAAAAGTGGACTGTGTTCCTCTTCCGAGCTGTGGGACGCGGCGTGAATGTCTCTGTTGCTTGAATGTGAGGTGAAGTGATTATTGAAGGTGGGCAGTGAAAGCCGCAATTGACTTCCTTTCATTCGCATCTTAATTTCTAAGGAAAAGTATTTTCGTGTTTAGGTTTAACCAGAGATTTTATGGGAGAAGTTCTCTCCTTATCTCCCTTCTAAGGCTTTTACTCGCGGTTGTGTGATGGTTCGACGGCAATGTTAACCACTGGAGTGTTTCCGTTGCCAAAGGTTTTATAAAGTCACCCGTTCGCAGAAAGATGCGTAAGCGATTTCCTAGTCCTATGGCTCATCGTCCATCCCAACAAGTAATACTTCGATGTCGAAATCAACATAGGGGCACTGACGTGAAATACATGTAGCTGACTAAGCTTCGAATATATATATATATATATATATATATATATATATATATATGCACATAATCTGGGTCCTGATTCATTTTACCCGCGCTTCAATTCGGGTTGTTGACTTCTGTTTGCTACTGTACGCAGTGCGTTTTATAATGATGTGACGTACTGAAAAGTCTTAATTGAATTCTAATGATCTGTGCAACTGGCCTTCATTCGATATGATCAAACGTAAAACACTCACTGTTTGTGTTGCATCAAGTACCATCTTCAGGGCGAAAATATAAGCACCATTGCTTGGTCACGCCACTCCGGAAAGATTGCTTGAGGTTACGTCAGCTTCTCTCAAAACTGTGCCTTCGTGATTAGGAAGGTTAACCCAGTATTTGGATTTTTTGTTCCGAAAGTCTTTCAAAAATAATAAATTGGTTGAGACACTGTTGCCTTAAGTTTGCTATCCAACTGTCGCCTGTACCTCGTGGAACACATTAGTCTTATTACGGAGGGGGGCAAGCAAAATAATGTACAGCCCTCCGTTTTTTATCACATGCTGACAACCTACTTGAACAGACACGATGCTGTACGTAACGTTGACAGTTGTTAGTTCAAAGGATTCCCAACCGATTGCGAGATCTAATTGGTTAAAAGTATCGAACCTACAACTTAAAATAAGCTGCTTTACTTACAGAGAACGCAGATATGAATTGAAGGTATGTTCAATCCGAAACACCTTCCCTAAGTCTCCAGTCATTACACCGGTAACTCGAGAGTCTAACCGAGTTCTCACGCAGGTTAATCAACCGAATCATTTCGGTGAATTTATCTTGCTTCTGATCTTTCAAGATTGTCACCATCCCCGTTGTTTGTTGCATACGTGAGACATTGGTTGTTCTGCCACCGAGTTATCGCTAGCCTTTTTTCATCTCACGCTTCTACCATTACTGACTTTACAAATCCGTTTTATCATTATCGATTTCGTTGTCAGCAATCAAACGCACATTCATATACACTTGCAGTTTTTCAGGTTTCTTCAGCCTGTATCAATTCCTAATACGTACTTAAAAATCGTTTTTCAATTTTATCACCTCAACACCGTCTCGGTTAAATGACTTATTTATGATTTCCTCTTTCTTCTTTCTCAGTTAAACACTGGATGCCAGTTGTTCACTATCATGTTCAGTCTGGCCGCACCACTGTTGCACCTGAGCGATTCGGTCTTCCTGCAAGGGCTGGGGTAAGTGGTTATTGCACAATACGCGGAATACAAATGTAAACATAGGAGATTTCGGGGAGTCATTTTGCCCAAAGTATGACGCGACAACCAAATCGCAAATTCACGCTCGTGGCCACGATTATCGAATCATCATAACCCGCAACATCAAGCTTGACGTTCAGCCCAGACAGGAAAAATGAGCTCTCGTTGTTAGCTTCAACTGACTCTCACATCTTACCGCTCAGTGGACTAATCAGGTTAACATGGCGAAATGATAGTGATTTTCACCTAAAATAGAACAGTTCTCTTGAAAAATGAACTTTCTCTAGCGTACATGATCCTCAGTGTCTATAATTTGTTAGTCGTTTTGCTGGGCTCCATACAAGACGACAGCACACGCAAATGTGCATCCGCCCATGGTGACCACATATAGCGCTGACACTGCAGTGAAAAATTTAAGAAATGGCGTGAATTTTCCGAATTTACGGTGGTGGTTGCAGAACTGCATCTACTGGTCGGCATCAAAATAACGAGCTTTACCGCAACAGTACGTCTAGGAAAGCAACATCGATGGCGTAGATGATATGGAACGTGCACTCTTATCCCGTGCAGCTATACACATTCAGACAGTCGAAAACGGTTCAGGTGATCCGTGACACTGAAGAAAATCTATCAAATTGCTTGAATGTTTTCTGTTCTCAATGACTGCACTCGATTATTTCAATTTGGTCGACGGTATATAATCTCTTCTTGCATTTCATTTCCTAAGGTTCCTCACCGCCGGAACTACGGTGGCTTCGGGCGTCGATTACTTGAGGCAGTTGCCATCTTGGAATAAGAAGGCCATTGAGATGTCTAGAAACAAAACAGATCCAAACTGTGAGCAGAAATAACCACACGTATTTGTACAACAGGTAATTTCTCCATCAACCACTCATTTTCATCTGCGAATTTTGGAAGGAGCGATCGATGACTGCTGTTATCGGTCTGGTTAAGAGCATGCCGAAGGTTCCACGATGCCACTCTCACCCCGCCCCCCAATCAGTCTCATACTGACCGGGTTGAACTATAAAAGGGTATTCGGCTCTCTTAGCTGTATAGCTCTGGTGACATCAGATCCATTAAAAAGGTTAGAATTTTGAATCGTGTAATCTTTCTACTGTACATTTGTAGAATCAACAGGATGTGTACACTTCACAAATAGAGACTGGCCGCGAATACGATATCCCGTTTGATGAGCACCATAGCTGAAACAAAAAGAGAAACGTAGCAAAGCTGATAATGGCGGATGAATATCAACGATTAGTTTGAGTATTTGATTAGGGCATCATTCGTGGATAGCTGTTTAAGGTACCACAGACGAAAATAAATTTGCCCGTCCAACATTTTTCATCAGTCCATCAAGATTGACTGGTATAAAGCTCGAGTTTCAGCAATACTAGATGGTTCTTGCTGTCAGATATGGTGGACACTAATTTATTTGTTCCTTTACGGAAACATCTAAGTTTAGTATCGCTAACAAGTAAAACATTTCAGCTTAGTTGCACCATTGGGAGCAGGCGAATAATGAATTCTAGTTGGTTACGTACATCATAAACAATTTGCAAAAACTACTATGAATTTGTTAGAAAGTACATGAAAAGCTTAGGATGCAAGTCTGTAGTAACGACTGATACGCAGCTAATGAGTTAGTTTGTGTACGACCAACCAGTGGGAAACTGCTACGTGGTCGTAGAAACGAGCAGAAAACTCTCTTCAATCGTCTTATGAATGGAAGGACCTCAAAATGTTGCCTAACAAGCGAGATAAGTGGATGCTGTTCACGGTGTGTGCTTTAAAAAGGAAACCATTATCAAACGCATCAAACTAGACGGATGAGCAACCGTACCTTCGGAAAATTTGTTTTCCAGCTCCACATTTCCGACCACTTTGGCCGCGTCGTGCATCTGGCGCAGCAATTCGTCCAGACGTCGCATGCATCGAATCACGCTCCCCTCGAACACCGATGTCAGTTCGCACAATCGCGCAAAACTGACGCCTTCAGCCCAAGCACGCACTACTTCCATCAGTTCACCGGAAAATCGATCCACGTAAGCCTGCTTCATCGTCCAACACTCCTGCGCGGCTGTTCAACAGTGCACCAGCCTCCGGAACACTTGGCTTCACCGTACTTTCAGACGGACTATCCTGCTGAGTGCGGGCAGCTCCGATACGACATTCAGCTGCAGCTCGAGCAAGGAAACGGGCCTTAGCCTGAAATCAACAAGATGGTCATGTAATTGACTTAGATTTACTGACCTTGAATTGGGTGCATGAAAACACCGCAGATGATAACTAAATTGGTCATTTACAGTTTCAGATAGAGCAGTATGTCTGAACCCTGAACATTGCTCTCAAAGCCGCGTCCGATGGGTTTTCTTGGAATAGTTAGTTAACAACACCTCGGATTAACAATGAGACGATCCTATGTACTTCTGTTTAGTCATAGACATGGGTTCTGTCTAATCGTGGTGGCAAAAAACCTTACGAAGTACAAATCTGTGGTAGTTTAGAAATAACAGTACTGATCAACAAATTCCAGCGGCTAGGTGGTTTTTAACTCTGCCATAAGCATCATTAAGACGGCTCAGAAGGTGAACCGAACATTTCACAGTACCAGCAACAAAGTCGGGCTCGCTTTAGGGCCCGCAACAAAGGAACCCAATTACAGCTTTTTATTAAACCTAAGACTGATCGATGTATCATTCTTGACATGTCTAAATATGGGGGCACGACCCATTAATTGACAGGCCAACTTCACTATATCGTATTCATCTGACCAGCCTGGGACGAAAACAACAGTAAGTTCCATTTACTCAATTAGCGTTTGCACAATGGGCTTGGGGAATTGACTGGTTTCCAGTAATCGGGTGGACACACCGTCGGTTCGGAAAATATACAGGCCGATGTAGTGACGTGCGTGTTCAAATGTGTGAGTAGTCCTGTGGATAAAGTAGTGGCTATAGGGGTCACCGGGCTGTGACCGTGTCGTGGTGGTACAACGGTTTGTGGATAGGCGGCGCCGAACAGTGACTGGAACTAAAGCTCGGTGATCTAATTTGATAACTCATATTAGCAACCAGACCATAACACCGGCGTACTTGAATGGTGTCCAAAGCCTGAACCATATCCGGTCGAAGGTCCACAGGTTGCTTAGTGGCAGACCGCTCGACCACGAAGCAGGACAACACACCTGCCGACTGGGCCGGACTCAGTGAGGAGAATAGACCATCCAGCAACAGCTCTGTGAGCATGAGTTCATCTCCGGATGAGATTTCGCAAGCGACGCGACCCTTGAAAGCGATGATATCTCCTTCCGAACAGAATCCTAGTCGTCGTAGCAACCGTTTGCGCGCATGCAGCTCATCTTGGTGGAATAGTGTGTCATTGTTCTGCAACTGGCGCCGGACGTTATTAAGATCGCGTAATATCTATAAGCAGAAGTGGATGTAGTGAGGTGTGAAGTAGTAGAGGTCGACGATTCAGTTCAGGTTATTCTGGAACACATTTAGATCAACGTTTTGGGAAAAAATTTGAGTACACATTGTTCGTATTAGTTCGAGTTATCGACAGTACCTGTGAGCAAAAAGGCGAAATAGTGATAGGGTTGACAACTAATATAGTGAGTTTCAAGTAACAAGATGTGCATTTTTATATAAACGGTACTGGGTTGGAACGCCGTACAAAATAGGTGATGCATTACTCAACGCACACTTTTCTCCATGGTTGTGCCCTCACTCTACCCGACGCCGGCGACTTAACGCTGCAGCTTCTAGAACTTTACCACCCTATTTTTCCTCTCGTTATGCACCGCGAATGTGGGTCTTTAGAGGTATTATCTGTTTCGTTCATGTTAAACTGTTCCCCCATAGGACAACGACTTTAGCAAGAAATAGTGCGAACTTTATAGGGAATGGTTTTAGATGACCAATTCGGTAAGTCCTACTGCAACCACCGCTGCATAGTAGTCTCTACCACAGCTTAATTACCGTGTTTCAGATTTGTATACGTCGCCGTGATTTTCGCAAAACTTGAGTCGCCGTTCGAATCCGGGTTACTTAAAACCACGTGTTGGGACGGTGATCGGTTCAAGAGTGAGTGCTTCATGTATTACGATTGCAATGGGAACTTTGGTGGACCTACCCTCAGTTTGTACTTAGTCAGCCTCGGCTCAGTTTCCACACGATTCTGCAGTGTTAGGCGCCGAGTAAACCTCGAGATACGGCCTAATCCGAAGGAAAAGCTGTCACCATCCTGCTTCACTTAAGCCGGGCAAAGAGACGACCGGATATGTCCGCGATTTTATGCCCCGAAACCCGATGCTCATCGGCAAATGCGACTAGACTGATGCTGCGTAGTTGAATGTCGCAGATTTTACGACTGAGAGCGGAACAAAACCTCAAGTCCGCTCATGATTAAACAGCGACAGATCATGAAGGTAATCATTTGGTTACGGATAAAAAGTCAACGGGGCTGTCGACTGCGTCATGACTAGTAAACACAAGTACTTAATGTAAAACACTGCACATCTTGTAAAGATGCTGCTTCTTGAGGGAACACTAGCTCCTCCTGTCGTGTTTCCTGGTCTTCCCCTCTAATGACTCAAATCATATAAGCCGTTATTTTAATTGCTTATCTAAACGCTGTGGTATTTCATTATATGGCTTGGTTCAATGCATTCATTTTAAGCTACAAATTTTCTTGCAAAAAAACAACGATTCTTGCTAGTTGCATACCATAGTTATTCAAGCGTTTCACAAAGGCATCGGATGGGGTCTGAATCGGCTGTGCACTTTCTTTTTTTAATGAACACAGCAGAAACAGTACATAATTTCGGGATTTTAGTTTGAAAATATAATTACACTTGGCATGTTGTACCACAAGCGTTTTGACTTGAATAATCTTGGACAGAATGATGATGAATTAAAAAGTGTTCTCATCACAGAAAATACCGTTTACGGAGGCTGTGCAACAAATAAAGAAACAGGGATCAGAAATGGCTGGATGGTAGGTCTATCTCCACAAGACCCATCCATTAAAACTATAAGTTACATGGATGAGGCATACTTAGGTTTTTGTTCTGTCATCACTAAAATTCTATCTTTAACGAACTCCTCCAAAGTGGCAAGTTCTCACACAATGTGGCGATATGATTGCGAGAATATGAGCCCCCTTCCAGATATTGACAGCCGTCTGGTTGACTGACGAATACCAGCTAGTTCTGACATATTTTTTCAAGGACAGAAAAGGTGTCCACACATTTGTGGAAAACGTAGAATGTGAAAATTTATGCGATATTTCACAAAACACAAGTTTGTTCACTATCTGTAAACCCATATTTCAAACCACAAACGTTTAGTTCGAATGTGTAGATGTCTGCCACAATAGCTTCTTTTACGCACTTAGTTTGACACCTCTGTGTATTGCTGTCAACAAATTTAACCATGTGAATGTTGTTTGTTCTGATCAACTTTTCCTATTGAACATGGTGCTTCTACCTGGTTGGACTCATAGCAATGGTTCATTTATTTTCCCAGTATCCGAACAGCATTGTATACTGAAACTTTGTTCCAGCATGATTAACAAAATGTTCGTCAAGAGAAATCCATGTCGGAAAACGTTAAACGAATTCCGAGATGTTTTTCACGGTATGGCAGCAATTGTAAAATATCCGCACCGAATTTGGTATGAATGAAATCAAACAGCAATATTGAAAACTACGGCTTTGGGTGTTTGTTTTTGTGTAGCACCTCAAGTATTTGTGAGGAGCTGTGCGGCTACCTCAGCTCTGCCAAAAAACAGAAACTTTGTATATCACAGTTGAGTGACGCTTCACTTTAGGTCTACACAGGAAAAAGAAATGAACATATCACCTGCAATCTCTTTCCGATTTACATTGGATCGGTCAAAGTATGGAGTCACTAGCCATGAGTCTACTTAAAACAAGGGCGTTAAGAGATTCAACCAAAAACTATGCGGCTTGTTTTGCCAGACAACGAATTTGTTTATTCGGGTGGTTTCTCTTATTGTGACATATGGGCTAAAACGTCTAAAACTGACAAAAGCAATAAGTTTGGGTTTGGTCTTAGTCCTTCTGTTGAAGAAGTGTGCCAGTCCCTTGACTGTATCATCGGCTGAAGCTTCTGAAGAATATATCAAGCACAGCAAACAATGGACTGTTACAGAAGCGTATTACATCTGTTAACAAAAAGGAATTCGATAAATACGGACCAATTAATTGTGCGTCTGTTGTCTTCAAGGTACCACTATTTTAAGTTCTTTTTGTCCTGTTTAAAAATTGCGATTTGTTCACCATACCCGCCGGTGGATATATGGTTCACCAGTCCGTTTAGTTTAATCTTTTCAATGCCACAACGAAA
>LOND01003555.1:24755-45666 GCA_014220965.1 Paragonimus kellicotti
ACGAGCTGCCCACCGTGCTGAACTTTTCAGCCATATCTACGGACCGCAAACAAGGCGCGAGTTGGTAATCGCTGAGTGCTCACACGTAAAATGTGTCCAGTTCACGTTGGTCGATGACACAAAACTACCTTGTCGTATTCCATCGCGTCTCACACGGTGCTGACAACATCTATAGTCAACAGTGTGCAAACGATTATCAGAAACAGATAACCTATAAACATCGCAGTTGCAAAGCAACCAGGTTTCGATACCTTAAAGCAGTACAGCAGTTGCATGTCACATACTGCCAGCGTCTCAAGTACCTTACTTTAACAGATGCCAATCAGGCTTTGGCGATAAATGAAGAAATACATATTCCAGCATTAACCACATGCTTACTGTAGTAAATACACAGAGTGGAACAGCCGTGAACATCATTCACGAACAGTAACGATCATAATAAAGTAATGGGAACATTATATCGACTGACCTTTGAACTGAGAAAACCTAGATAAGATGAAGAATGACAAAGGAGAGATGTGTGCACACTTTCGAGATCACGTTCGATATTTCTCAACGAAGTTCACTCAACGAGTCGTGCTGAAAGCTCAAAATATGTAGAGGCCGGCTGACCGATATATCGTTACATTACCGTTACATGCGATGGTAAACCGTAGAGATATAAGAGGAGTCAGGAAGATCGCTCTGTTTAATCGTTCACATCGACTACCCACTGGAAACGAAAAACGATTTGACCACATAAGCGTGTGAACTAAGGAACATGTGGGAAAGAATCGTCCTTTTCAAAAATTAGAATCTTGCGAACCGAAATCTTTGTAAGCGTGGGTAAGCGACAGTATCAGAAGGAATGCCACAAGAACACGTGAAGCCAATCGATAATTCTGATGCGCATCACGTAGAATAAGCTCGGACGAATATGTTTTGTGAATAAGACAGGTAGGTTTTCCATAGAGAAGTCTGTAGAAATTACTAGCCAGTAGTGGTTGCAGCGATGGCTTTCATAAAACCAATTGTTTGGGCTGTTTTTACATCTCGCGAAGTGAGGTTAAATTCGACAGAAATAAGACGACAATGTGATAGTCGGTCCATTCGAACCGAAAACAGGTAATTTGCACTTAAATCAGAACTCACGTTTATCTAATGATGGCAATTGTGATCGATGTTGAAACTGGAAAAAGCTCTTCTCTAACAACAATTCTGGATTAATATCTTCCACACGCAACAAGTTGAGCACCATATTGTTGGTTAGGTAGAAAGATGAGTCCAAACGATCAGGTTCACCCATCAACAATTGTCTGGCTTCGCTGGACGATATACGGTCATCTAACATGAGGATGACTGTACCGCGATCATCTTTGCCCCGACGCCCTGCGCGACCGGACATTTGGATGTACTCGCCGGACGAGATAAGACGGAAGTTGTGCCCATCAAATTTACGTGTTGCTGTGAACAGCACGGTTCGTGCAGGCATGTTCAAACCCATAGCAAACGTTTCGGTTGCATAGAGAACCTGGATAAGGAACAACACGAGCAAAAATTGATCAGTGGCAAGATCAAAATGATTGAACAACCACTGCGCAAAGTGTAAAATCTTAAGAACTCAACATTTAAGTGCTTACCTTGATTAACCCTTCGCCAAACAGAATTTCAACGATCTCTTTCAGGATGGGCAGGAGCCCTCCGTGATGTATACCGACACCCCGACGAAGAACGGGCAAGAGGATCTGCACTTGAGGTAGCCGTTTGTCTTCGGCTGATAAGCTGTCAATGGCATTGTTGAACACCAAATCGACCGCCGCCTTCTCAGTGTCTGCATCAACAAATAAAAGGTAGACTGGTGTACATACACAACTGACACAGTCCAGTAAGTATACTAGCACAGTGCACACAATACTTAGGACATTGATGTCGTATCGACTGCCAGCGTTCAAAATACTACTCCGATTACGTTAAAGGGGTAAGCGCACAAAACCAGTCGTTGACCTCCATAATATCAGGACAAAGAATCGGTAATCACTTTTACGTGTACTCAGAGAAGGCTACTCACAAGACGCATGAACTGGTCTCCTAGGCGGATGTCAGTATTTCCACCGTCAGTATTATTTACAGCTTTGAGCCGTATATGTGGCCACTAGGCTCGGGCAGTTGCTCGTTCTGATAACAGTTCACATGGCGGTTGAGTAGTAAATAAGTACAGATGTGCCGTGAAAAAGCGGGAAAAAACGAAGATTTATAAATAAGTAAACAAACTTGTAGATTCAAATTGGTCGGTGAATGTTGCATACGGCTACGTCAGTGAGCGTTTCCATTCACTAATATGAATGGTAACGAAGTCCCTGATCTGACAGGAGACACTTAACCACCTTGCTCAGCTAGGCGATCAACGCATTCACTACCAGTGCTCATCTGGCTGCCTTGCGGGTTTTCAACCATCAACAGCCCCATTGAACAAAGCAAGCTGTCTGTTCAGACAGTGATTGGCTGCACGAGATAAAATATCGAACCATCACGATCAATCGTATTAAGCAATGAATGGAGACCGAACCATCCAAATAGGTAAACAGAATGTGGGAATTGTTGATAGCTACTTGGATTCTGTGGTGAAACATTCAAATGAAAACGATGCACAACCCATCGATGAACGAAGAGATTCAACGACAATGAGGAAAACATCATTGCTTTCACTAACTAGGTAAAAATCCAAATTTTCCCAATTCATACGTTCCACTGCTACAACTAAATGAAAATAGGCAATTCTGGTTGAGTCAAATTTTCTTTAGGCAAACAACACAATTGGGTCAAAACAGTTGTCTACCACTTCGCCGGTGATCGCTGGGACCAAATGTTTGCAGACAGTACAATACAAGTACGCACGTGATTCATCACTCCCCGACCACAAATGTGTCACGTGAATTACCGAAAGCTAGAAGAATGATGTTTTCCACCTTTACATTACAAGACATACTAAATCATATGTGCGCCGAATACTGTACGGTTGCCCAAATGTAAACAATAACGGCAGAGGCAACCGGGGTTCGGTCCCGCGGTCGAAAGACCGGTAAAAAATGTGGTTATCATTGAGCCACCTCGGGCACACTTTCAGTGCGGTAGTATGTAGTAGCTAAGTTTTTATTAAAAGTCGAAGGCCATAGACAATAATCGGACATTCTTGTTCATTTTTGTAGGTCGTATCACTTTATCCGTACAATACGTCGACACCTGGATAGCGTGTTCCATTGAAATTCAACAACTAAATTGTCTGAGCTGGTCGGTCATTAGTTGTGTTGAAAGATTGTAATTTATAAGCCATTCTCTGATAAGATGGCAGCACAATTCCAACAAGTTCACAGTTTCACACAGCAATATGACACAAAAGATCACACGTACGGTGGGTATTATCGAACTACCCGAATCCAAACAGGAGCAGTCAAGCGAACCGGTAACTGAACCTGGGACCATGCGATTAGTAGACGGACGTTATAGCAGTGTGCCACCATGAGCATCAACCCTTAAACTTTATATCCCCATTGGTTTATTGGCTTCGTCGGTCATGTTACTACTGGCCACAGGCAATAGTTCATGGTAATCCCAAGTTTTCATAAACGGCGGACGTGATATATGCTCGTATTTGCTAAAAGATTTTTAAAGCGTAACACAATTCAAAGACAAGAAAAAACCACAGCTGAAAATTGTGTCATTAAAAGCTATAGATATCATTTGACGATGAAGCTCTCTCCTCGGCCTCGTACCTGTGTTGAAGTCCATTTTGTTCATCTGAGTGGCATAGTATTCGCAATCTATTTTGCTGAATGAGAAAACGATGAGTGGCTCAAGGTTTTGGTCCATCACCAACTTGACCAACTTGGCACAATAGGGATGAGCACCTGTAAAAAAAAATACGGTAGTATGTCGTAAATATAACTCGCGGAAACCATTCAGGAATACTATTCCTTACAGGCACGAAAAAGAGATGCGTTGGGACACTTGGGCCAACAGGAACAATGTTAGTAATGGTACTGTGTAGTGTACACTGTGACTGACGGTCAGCGTTATTACCGGTAAGCTAACTCGATCCCACGGCGGCGTGGAAAATACAGATGACTCAGTAAGATTTGGTAAGAGAAACAGGCAACAAACGTTAAAAAAAGAAGCTGACTGACGTGTGCTGCCTCCCTTTCGACCGCGCATTCGTGTATCGCTTGCAGCGTCTCCAGCAGCCTTCTGCAAAGCTAGCAGAGCGGCGTTGAAATTCGACTCAATAAATTCGCGCTGAAAATAGGGAGAAAAATTCAACGCAACGATGTACATTGGCTAATTATGGTAAGCTGTTAATATTGAGGATGACTGCAGTACATTATTCGACCGGAACTGGAGGAGACTGGACCTTGCCTCTTCAGATTTTCACATGAGAAAAAATGTTATAAATGTAAACCAAGAGGGGTATTCGCGTCAGTCACACACCATCGCAACCAGGATTTCGAACACAGTCGAACCCCGATGAGAGTATCATTTATTGATGCGTAGATTTGGGATCCAACAATTATCAAGCCGGACAGCTTTAAGAGCATATTACTGCGGGTGGCCCAACAAAAACGAATCACTTTAAAACATGGAGTAAATAATTCTTTCCACCACCAGTACTACTCCCAGACAGCACGAATCGACCGATAAGCAGCTCGCAGAAGTACACAAAGATCATTGAGTGACAGCTAAAAATTCAATTCTATCAATGAGCAATTCAGCAGCGGAGCTGCGTTAATCTCATCACATGGTAAACTTGATAGCAGGAAATTTGGGGAACTGACACTTTCTGCCGAAACGGCTTTCGTAAAAGAGTTTGATGACAGAGTAAGCTACAGACAACTTCCCGAAAAGTATGATGTCAACCGAAGGCACAGTCACAACTCGACTCGTACCGGAAAAGTCATATTCCATAACAATTCAGAGAATAACAACACATCTTGAAAACGACCGTAGACAGTCATTACAAGTCCAACCGGTAACAATGCTGTTTAACAGTGGTTCCAATGTGTTTCCAATAGCGAATACTCTCGTTTTTGAATCAATGTTGCAAGAAAGGGAGTTGCAGAGCTGCGAAAAATAACTGAGATATCAAACGGATAGCACCGACTCGAAGATATAAACAACATTCACGTAGAAGGCTGAACGACGAATGTGCACAAGTTAACATTGTAAACGCAACAGAATGAATGTAACAACTGAGTCATCTTTTGTATAATTCCCACACGACGAACGATGACAACTTTACTCTCAGTAAATATATATTCTGTACATCGCAGTTTACAATCGAATGAACATTTTTGGTATTGACGCGGGTTGAAGCTACAACCTAGAAAAGGGCGATGTACGCAAACCCTCAACAAGGATAAAACGCAGCTTCATCCATCCTAAGGCAATTACCAAGCATAGATCGTAACGTTAATATTGCAACAGAGCTTACGGACAGGCTGTA
The DNA here is from genome assembly GCA_014220965.1 of Paragonimus kellicotti. Classification (NCBI taxonomy): domain Eukaryota; kingdom Metazoa; phylum Platyhelminthes; class Trematoda; order Plagiorchiida; family Troglotrematidae; genus Paragonimus; species Paragonimus kellicotti. The sequence continues at coordinate 30,229 of LOND01003555.1, forward strand.
TGTTCACAATTTGCAAATCCTCAAATATACTGAAGCCTTATTGAACAGCCGTCAGCGGCCGTCTCTACGATCGCAATGACAACCGGCTGGCAATCTCTGTTTGTCCTGAGAATGGCATTAAGTATCATCCACAATTCAAACCGCCTTGTACTAACTGTCATTCCATGTGAGATCTCCTGTTTTTGTTTTTAAGCTAGTTGCACTTTTACGGTTGGCGAGTATGCTCCTGACTGTTCTATTGAAAAAGAACTCAATGTTGCAAATGCTTATTCTGATGATCGCCTCAGTATTAGGATGGCTTATTTAATGACCGAAGAGTGCTGTTACCGAGGTTGGACGACGCATGTTTGGTTTGAACTATCAGTGACAAGGTCAGGTAAGAATTACATGGCGACCGGTGAGAACCCGGAGCAACTTCAAAAATTTACACGACCAAGGATACTTCATCAACTGTGTTTACCTCTGCTCAAAATGATATTCTTGCTGTGATCGAAACATTTCGCCCGAAAAGGTGAAAATGGACTAGATTTCGAGTTCTGTTAATACTTCTCGATCAATTCCAAATACTTTCCGACTTACTGTCAGTACAACGAAATGGACGTTACACTGCACGGTGGATGCCATAAGTAAACCGATACATCCCAACAACATGACGTGATACAATTAACAAACAGGATGAAAACAATCAGGTTTCCGGGTATTCATCAGATGGCATCGGCCACCATGCGACGCTGTCTGTCATGTATGGCGACGAAATAACACTGCTAATCTGTTTACGCCTAGGCAGCAAGAATAGTTGGGGAAATTGAAGATCGTACCGGTAACCGTGCAGTTGCTAAGCAATGCCGTCCAGATAAACTACTCATATCGCCAGTGAGTAGTACGTAACCTGCGTGCGTACCTTGCGGATTGTTTCTTTGATTAGGACGATATAGACAAATCGTCATTCGTTTTGCACATGGAAAAGCATGGACAGGTGTTTAAAGACTGAACAATTTCACATTCGAATACATTAATTGGGCACTGACCAAGACGATCATTAGGTATGAGTGCTTTTGTTCACGGTGATGTGGTATTTTCAATGTGACAGCTTTCGTAATAAATTCATCGTTGATGCTAAAAGGTTCCGGACAAATCATTAGCAATAAGTCAAAACGATAGACGTGGTAGTGGTACGAAGTCTACTTCACGCTTGGAATAAGATTGTGCACAAAACGGTAGATGTTATAAATGAAACGTAACTAATCAAACCACAAAACAGTAGTTACCGTAGGATTAAACACAGAATGTGACCAACCTTTTGATTCACGACTAAATGAATTCCATCTCCACCACAAGGGAACACATAGTGTTGTAATGGAACAGGTCGGTAGTCCGTGTAGACCACGTGACATGGATTTTTGTGTAAATACACAATCCATTCGGCAAACTGGCGTGCATTCGGGATCGTGGCACTGAGGAACACCAGTCCGACACTGTCTGGCAAGAGAATAATGGTCTCTTCCCACACGACCCCACGTTCTTTGTCGCGTAGGTAGTGAATCTCATCAAATATAACCCAACCAACCTCGCGAGTCACTTCAGAGCCGCTGAAATAAAGGAAAGCAAAGGTAAAATTATGACAACGTGAGCAACTGACACTAGTGTTTACCGGTGGCGTTATATTTTGGACTCAAATAATTCTTCAGATTGGGTGGACCAATTACAAATTTGGGGGCATTTAAAGCAGACAAAACGTGAATCCAGACATTATTCTGGAAGCAACACATCAAGAATAGATACATAGAGGTCAATAAGATATTCGAGGTGCTGGAGCACGCGGAAACGGAATCAATGCAGCCAACCATATAGGTTGGTTTCAGATTCCATTAACCTCGATAGAATAGGAAGTACTGGAGTCCAGGGTACATAACATAGGACGTTTGGTTCTTCCAGTGCTGAATTTATTCAGCTACTGATGCACCTGTTAGTTCGATCGACCCATTGACGTGTGTATGAGGTCGAAGCGGTCGCTTCTATTAACAGTATATCTATCCTTCGTCACTGTAATGGCTTACATATTAAACGTTCCCGTGTAGTGTCAAATCTTCAGTTAGCTACCTGGACATTTTCTACATTAATCCATATCTAACGCGTAACCCGCAGCTGTGGAATTCTCAACAATGGTTTGAAGTTCACAACTACTTCGGGGTGATTTTACAAGCTGCGTTCGATATTCGCCTATTCAATATGTTAGTTTTCGTGCAATCTACTCGCTGTAAACTTACGAATAGTCTAGGTATCTCATTTCATTTATTATGCAGTTATGAAGGCAATTTACCAAATGGAGATTTTTCGAATATGCTGAAAATGAACACAGCGACGTTTCTCTTTTGGCGAGAAATTGTTACTTCTACCTTATTCCAAACCTAACGAGCAGCTTCCCACATCTCTTCTTCGTAAGGAATAGCAACTATGCTTTTATATTCTCTTAGTAACTTTCGTACCGGGTGAAAGATTCTTTGGAAGTGCCTCGTGAATAACGTTTAGGATAGTCACTGTTCTGTACCAACTTAGGCTCACTGATGTGCGTACAAAGCATTGAGGTCCTATGAACATGCAAGTTGACTACAGCGTTCAAGATGGACACACTTTTAGTTAAAGCAGTCTCTGAATCTGTGTGGACTCATTGTAAGTAGTTGTCTTCATACTCCGTTCTCTTCTATGAACTAAAGTCTGAAAGTGGCAATCGATTATGGACTAAATGTGGCCGTATGGTGAATATGATGTTAAGATCGAACTAATTTATCGCTACCGTTCTCATTTACCTTGTTAAACGACCATAAAAGTACCGAACTGGTTCAAAGCTTTCACTCCACACTTTCCAATGCAAACATTGGTTGCAGCAGAGGTACTGGGAATAACATAACAAGTCCCTAGTTTTATCAATATAATTTCGAACAATGGACAAAGCAACAGTCAAAGAACAGAGGTTCTGCGTACTAGTTGACCAGTAATCGAGTTCGGCCACCCTTTCGAGCGATTAAGAGCAAGTCCTATCACTAATAAGTCTGAGTGCACTAGGGAAAACCGAATTTTTAAACGAGCACTTCAGTGGAACTAAAGATCATGTGAAATTACCGGTTCCCAAACCACGAGACGTATGCAACTATGCAACATACTGACTCAGTCGGGAAGTTGGTTAATTTACCATTCAACAGGACTCACATTTGATGGCAGCTTTTGTATTCGGATAAACTTTCCAGCCGGTCCGTTTTAAAAGAAAGCACTAGACCCGAGTTTCACCCTTGTTAGAGAATACCGACAGTGTGTATTCCTGCCAAGACTAAGATTTGGATTCCGGCCATGCCTCCATGGGGCAACGGTGTTCACCACTACCACACTGACCTCACGTTCAGTAGGATTGAATTACCGTACCCGATCCATTAACCACTTGCGCTCGTGAGTAATACTCAGGTTCATTAAGGGAGGCAGTTACTGGCTGTTAACCCCAATCGAAAACCTCCCGAATAGGGTTTCGCAACCTGGTCAAATTCTTCAAGTTCAACGAAAGCTGGCGAACCACTACCATACAATCCTTCAAGTTGGACGTTAAGAATAAAGCTCGTCCCTATAAAATGGTACTGGCTAAGATCACCTGCTGACTACCCGCTGCTTAATAATGAAGCTTTTAGTTGAAGACCCCGAATATTCTCCAGTCTAGGTACGGAGGCTCTCTAGAAAGTCCACCTTAATTATAGCCACGACTTCCTGTAACAGCATCAGCTCTATACTGCACCGGCCGCCTTGTAGCGCAGGTTTGAATCTAAGGTCATACACAGGTCCCATTCCCAAAAAATCTTTTGGATCCCTTAACAGAACTGCCTATTTCTTGCACTCAAATTTCCGATTCGCATATACCACTGCTTAGTCACAGAGCACGAGCCCATAGTAGGGTCGAAAAAAGAGCACCCCAGAACAATAAATCGTCTTCTCGATAGATTTTTTAACAGTCCAACAATTGGCAAGAGTACATCTACAAAAACGCAATTGGCATAGCGTACCTGAGAAACTACCAGAAAAACTTGCAAACGTCTTTTCATTCGGTGGTTGATCTAGCATATTTTTCAGGCATTTACGACACTTGTCTTAGCTGGCACAACCCTTTTCCCAAAAGAGTTGAACTGTACAGTCGTTCTCCGTTTAGCCAGTTTATCCGGACTACCATGCTGTGGTGGTCTATCAAGGTCTGCTAAAAAGTTCAACCTGTGTAGAATCACAGATTAGTGCAATATTAACAGCATACTCTAACTCTCCTTGTCCGTCAATCGACTAATTAGCACAAAACAACAGGAATAGTCCAGTGAACAACGTAGCCGTTCACCAGGCATATTTCGGAGCGCTCGGAATACACAAACAGTTGGTCGTCTAAAAATGTCGAATGGCCTAAGATGGTTTGGTCACGTAGTCCGCATGCCAATTGAACATTTACCGCACCGGGCACTATATACTGAGATCATGTTGTAAGCCCTCGAAAGATACGCTGGTTCGTCCTCGATATAGTAGTGCGCTTGACAAAAATCGGATTCTCCTCCTGGTAATAATTAACACGGAAAATCTCGGTCCCGAAAATACCGCGACTGTCCCCGTAATTTGCTCCCAAGACAAACCAAAAGACGCGTGCAAAAAACAGCTTTGTTCCGTCCCAAAACGTGTGCGACAAGGCGAAAAATACAAGGTATTTATATGGTGCGTAGTGACCTAAAAACATTCTCGAATCAGAAAATAGAAGGACAGTTACCGAAAAAAATAGTTAGGGTCACTAAGCCACCAATGAGCATAGCGGAATAAAGGTCGGACAGGTAAAAAAATAACCAAGGTTACCTCTCGACTGTTCTGGACAGTTCCGCTCATTCTGATTGGATTAATCGTTTTTCTCGAAGACGGAGGCGTTTTTAGACAAAAACACTGGATCCCTAACACCTCCCCCTGAAGATTGTTGGGTTCAATCATAGGACTGCTTCCGAGGATCGACTTGAATGGGTTTGACCGGTTTACTGCATCTGTTCGTCCGTCGTCTCCACCTCAAGGGATACTTGTGCTCAGCATCTTGGAACTGTAACGTCGGTTCTGTCGAATGTTCGGTTTCGGTAGGTCGTTTCTTTCTTCAAGTCGAAAGCGTCCAGCAGTATATCGAGTTGCGCGGTTGGTCCTACCTGGTCGCACAGTGCATCTCCGCGGTTCCGGCGAATCTGGTTTGCGTGCCGCACACATGTGGCCGCCGACTTTCACTTCATATAGGACTGATCCTCGCCGTCGGACGATTATTCCTCTCCTCCAGTTCAGCGGTCCATGAAACATACGTACAAGGGACCGGCCCGCCGATCGATTTGGCTGTAGTTTCTCTCAGGGAGTATAACCTACCTTGTTGTGTGCGTGATTGCCTTCTCTCTTTTATTTGGAAACATATGTGATATCACAACCCCGATTCCATAGTTGGATGCATCTGCGGCCACGACAAGTGGTAGCGTCGGATCGTAGTGCGTAAGCAGGAGGTCTGAAGTCAACAGGGCTTTGATGCGATCAAAGGATTGCTGACATTCTCTTGACCACTCCCACTTGACATCCTTAATGAGCAAACGGTTCATTGGTGTTCGGATTCGATGGAGTTCCGGGAGGAAGGAACTGTAGTGGCTGACCAACCCCAGGAAAGACCGTAGAGTTGACACATCCGTTGGAGGCGGCATCCTCTGTATGGCTTCTACGTTGGCTGGGTCAGGTCGTCGGCCATCTTTGTCCACAATGAATCCAAGGTATTTGATGCTGGACATTCCAAAGCTGCATTTGTCGGCGCGTAGTCGGAAGCCATATTCACTCAAACGAGTAAGAGTTTGATCCAGCTTCTGCTCCAGATCCTCTGCATTGTGACCCATGACTATAATGTCGTCTAGGTAGGCAGCCGCACCCGAAAATATCCGTGAGCATCGTATCCCTCACTTGTTGGAAGATGTCTGACGTTATTGTTACGACGAATTACAGGCGGTTGAATCGGTCAAGTCCTTTACGGGTATTCGTTTTTAAAAATACCTGGACTCTTAAGCAACTGCCAACTATAAATAAGCCTCGACCAGGTCTAGCTTCGCAAAATAATCCCGCCATTCATCTTCGTGAAGAGATCCTTCGCTATCGGCAAGGGATACCGGTGTGTCTCACAAGCGACATTCTCTGTCGCCATAGGTGTCTCAGATTAGCGAACACCGCCCTAGCCTTGGAAATACGCGCTTCTATTTCATTCCCTACACCTCCGCCGCCGTCGCTGATGCAGCTTCCCAGGTACACAAACCGGTCAACAACCTCCATGACTTCATTATCTAACATTAAATCTACGTAATCACAACAATCTTGCAGAAGCACTTTGCATTTTGAGGCTGCAAAGCGCATTCCGAAGTACTTAGCAGAACGCGAAATAGCGTCCAGTGTTGTTTGTGCCGCTTGAAAGTTGTCAACAGCAATACCTTATCGTCAGCATAATCAAGATCAGTCAGTCTTTCACCAGGTAGGAGGTCCACGCCGGCATCTTGTGAGTGCCGCAGACAGTCCTCCATTATTTCGTCTATGACGAAATTGAACAAAAATGGTGAAAGGGACAGCCTTGACGTACGCCGCTCCTGGTGCTGAAACTGTCAGATACTTCACCGTAAACCCTAACCTGAGCTGAAGTATGGGAATAAAGCGCCGACAGTATGTTCACATACTTAGTCGGTACACCCCTACGTTTAAGCGACTCTAAAAGTGTAGATCGGTCCACCGAATCAAACGCACCTTTATAGTCGAGAAATACGGCGATTGTTGGCCGGCGGTACACATGACGCTGCTCCAGAATTTGACGAAGGGTAAAAATGTGATCTATACAACCCCGCCCAGGGCGAAACCCTGCCTGTTCTTCCCTAATGTTTACTTCCCGAACTGCAGTGAGTCGACGAAGTATAATTGATGCTAGAACCCTTGAAATGACTGGGGTCAAACTAATCCCTCTATGGTTTTCGCAAGAGCCCCGGGCTCCTTTCTTAAATATGGAACTATTATCGAGTGACCCCAGCACGGAGGGATGGTCTCCGTCGTCCACACAAGTTGAAACAACTGAGTCAATGCCTCTACTAACGCCTCTCCACCTTCTTTGAAAAGTGCCGGCACGAGATCATCTGGGCCAGCAGCCCTATTACGATTGAGAGCCGAAAGGCAATTGCGAACCTCAGTCTCAGTGGGTGGTTCCAAATCTACCGACCAGGGTGCTACATCACAAGTTTGTGGCGGCAACGCAATAGAAGCAGGCCAACTAAATTGACCCTCAAAGTGTTCTGCCCAACGCTCTAACCTTCTGGACTTATTACAGACTAGTGTACCATCTACCTCGCTGATAGCTTCACTGACCGACGGTCGCCTGGGACCGGTGGCACGGATCAGCTTAAACAGTTTACCGATGTTCCCTGAGGCAAATGCGGTTTCCATTTCCTTAACTTTTTCCACTAACCAAGCCTCACGATCAGCCTTTAGACTACGTTTCAGTTTCCTACGGATATCTCTTCTAGACTTGTTATGTGAACTACCAGAAGGAACCTTCCGTCTGGCTTCTAACAACTCCAGGGATTTCTCTGAAATCCAATGTTTGTTTACCCATGTACCCCTGTGCCGCATGCTACAGTACCTGCTTTCTGAATGGCCTGTGAGATTTGAGTCCAGCAGCTATTAGGATCTTCGGAGTGAGTACCACTAAGGCAGCTTTCTAAGCTGGTTTGGTAATTATGCCTTACCGATGGTAAAGCCAGTTTCTCAACAGCTAATCGTTGCTGTCGGTGGGGTCGTTGCCCAGCAAAAGTAAGAACAAAACGACAACGTACCAACGCATGATCTGAATCCAAGCATGTGCTCCAATAAGAACGACAGTCTTGAATGGAACCCCGCCACCTATAACTAACGGCTATGTGGTCTATCTGAGACCAGGCCTGATTCGGAGAAGGCGGGCGCCAAGTATAGCATTGACGTGCACGATGCCTAAAACCAGTACTGGCTAAAAATAGCTTATGCTCAGCGCACAGCTGCAACAATCGCCCACCATTATCTGATCGATGTGATGCTATCCCAAACCTACCACCTAAACGAGATTCGGCCTCACCAAGGCGACCAACCATGAATAATCTCAACACAAGTAATAAAGCTATCAATGAGCAAAGCGGAATAAGGTCGGCAGGTAAAAAAAATAACCAAGGTTACCTCTCGACCGTTCTGGACAGTTCCGCTCATTCTGATTGGATTAATCGTTTTTCTCGAGGACGGAGGCGGTTTTGGACGGAAAAATGGACTCCCTAACAGATTGCCAACAGTTGGGTAAAACCGAATCATGATACACCAATGATGCAGTTACGAAATAGAAAGTCCTTGACTATTCCACTGAGCAAAGTGGGTAGGTGTCGCCTGCCCGGCTGGGGTCCCGTGATCACTCAAATCGCTGGTTAGAACGCTATCCGAGATGGCAGTGTGCTGCAGTTAATGACATACCAACATCCATACCATTTCTGGTTCTTCCACCTAACCTCCATTAACTGATCTGCATTTACTTTTAATCTCAATTTTTCTCCTTCCAAGTTTTTCCACGTCACCGTTGAGGTGAACGGCTACTAGAGCCACAGTAGCTTCTTTTCAGACTCATGATTATTGTGGATGGAAGATGAACCACAGCGTTGCCCCAAATATCGCCAACAAAGAAAATCATTAGGAAGGACATTAAGCAACCCCACTGAACACCACTAGTGATGGGAAACCAAACACAATTTGCCCTATGTTCTTAATCAACCCGACGTTTGGTGCTAAAGTGACTGAGGATGCTGGCAGACTTCTCAGGAACGCGTTCAAGCGGGAGAGAGTCCCAGAATAATCAAATTATCACTGAATGTCTAGAAAGATAACAAGAATCTGCCCTCAGCAGATGTAGCCGTGTTCCAGCCTAAGGAGGTCAACAGTGTATAACTGTCGTTTGGGTGGAATTCAATGTAACTGTAGAGGCGCAATGATCCCCTGCGAAAGACCGCAACAGTCAGTAACTTCCAAAATATTAATTTTACTTGTTAACTCACTCACTCGGGCTTTAAGTCAAGATTACCTGAAACCTTAGAAAGCAAATTTGCATCCAAGTGAGGTAGGACGCTCAAGTGTAAATAACAGCAGTTGCCGGACAATGCCATTTAACTTACCGATACAACATGGATCGCAAAATCTCCGTTGTCATGATTAAGACAGTTGCTTCCGGATTGATGGTAATATCCCCAGTCATGAGCCCCACATCTTTGAATTCCTCGGTGAATTCTCGGAATTTCTGATTACTGAGTGCTTTTATTGGAGTGGTGTAAATCACGCGCTGTTTGTGTTTCAAACTTTGAGCAACGGCATATCTAAAGTTTAAGTGCATTGAATTAAAAAAGAGGCCTATTTGACTCACTCAGCAACCACTGTCTTCCCGGCTGATGTGTGGGCAGAAACAAGGACAGACTGTCCATTATCAACGCAGAGGATCGCCTGCTTTTGAAATGAGTCTAGCGTGAAAGGGAAATTTCTCGCTGGAACCTCAATGGGCACTAATGGCTTTAGTGTTTCTCCCACAGGGTAAACAACCTAAAGAAAACTAATTGGTCACACGAACAACAAACCTCATGTAAACAACCCAGACCAGAACTCAGAGTGGTGGTCTGAAATTTGAACACGTTGCGAGAACGTTTCGAGACTTCTGGCTGCACATAGGCTTCTTCGAGGTCAGTATAACGTCGCTTTCCAGCTACAGAAGCGCTTAACTGGTGTTAGTCAACAAGAGTCCAGGACATACCACGAGTTCAACGGTGCATTGCTTTTCTTAGGAACAAACGATGATTCCAGCTCATCAAGGTTAAGACCAAAATCGTCCATAGGAAAACCTACAAGACGGAGAGTTTTTCACATGCCCATTAAAATGATAACACAACACATGGGAATCACGACCACGATAGAAAAAAATCGGCAAGTGTCGGTTTGGAACTCGATAGGAACATACGAACGACAAAATATCTTAAACGTGCGAAAACAGTTTTCAATCAGAATGCCGTTGTGTGTTGTCAAGTGTGCGCGTCTGTGCGTCACAGCACCGTATCAGTTGGGTTGTCGGACAGCTACCGATCCGTCCTTTGGACCGTAAACAAGTCATAGATTATCTTGTTCAATCATCCTGAATCCAACTTTGTGTTAGCTGAAAAGCTGTCGCGGTTGTGCAGAGGGCGCCCAAATAAACGATTGACCATTCAGTTTTCCATGCGAAGATACTAACTTCAATTTCTTGTGCAAGAGAATGCTCCTCAGATCATCAAACTACTACCTCTACCTGGTTGTCTACGACAGAAAGCGGACCCTTTACTCAAGGCTTGCTCATACTAGTAGTCTCACCGTTATGGATAATTCACCATAATTTTCTTATCGTCAATGAAGCCTATCTTGTGCCAACAGTCTGAAAGGCAAAATTGTTTATCATGTCTTTTTTCTAAGAGAAGGAAACAGCACCTACGGACCATGCAACGTTGAACACGGTAAAACAAGCATTGCCTTTGGACGATAAAGGTTTTCGAACGCTTTACGGGGGTTAGGTCGCACAATCGCCCAAACGATTCAATTCGACAACACTTGCAAGCCCTGAAAAGATTAAAAATGCGCTAGAGTGTGTTCAACGAGACGTTACAAAAACGGTGATATGCCTTTGAAACGTTGCGTACGTGTCAGCCTAAAATTATCGAATACTAACAACTCAAACAGTGAGAAATTCAAAAACACCACAAGTGCTCACTTTCTTCCTGAAGTGACAAAAAGATTACTTAATTTTAGAAATTAAAGCCATTTTCCGGGTCATGATAAGAAATTGCGAAAGTCAAGGCCTAAATTTACAGTCCTTCTCCCATAAGTTGGTAGCCCCCTTGAAATATGCTGTTGCTAGTCTTCGTTGGTGCTTCCTCCAGTACGTAACTTATGTCATTAGTAAACTAACCTTCGCCTATCTGAAGTGATCACTAAAGATGGATGTTTTTAAGTTTCTTATAAAAACAATATTGTGACAATCGAGACATTGTAATCCCAAGGAACAGTACCACACTAGTTTTCCACGAAAGATAATCAGAAAAGCTTACGACTGCATGAAACCAGATGGAAACCGATCCCACCAACATAGAGACGATTCCCAGTCTCCCACTCGCATTACAACAATTAAACCGTAGGGTTATAGTTATTTAAAATATTTAAAAAAGGCGCACACCGAATAGTGGACGGTCACACTGTGACGTTTAAAATCCACACTAGGATCCTTATCAAACCATAGCCATGACATACGTGATTCTCCTACTATATATATATATATATATATATATATATATATATATATATATATATATATATATATATATATATATATATATATAGGAACAGGAAAAAGAAAGCGATAGTGCAGGGCACACTGATAAAGATGTAAACAGAGAATAACACTACACTGATTCACAGAGATTTGCAACATTGGCGCCATAAACTTCTACTCTTCGCCATATCACATAGCGATCTCAACTAGAGGTGTTCATTGCCTGTTAAACTCCAATCAAAAACCTGGAGCACCTCAAGGAACTAAGCCTCGGTGTAAGTAAATCTATACCCAAATCCCATGCCATACAATAGTCATCAGGACGCTGTTTACATCCTAAACGACAATTAATAAACACAGCAAGGTGCGGCAAGCGGTGAGTCGCCTTTCAAAAGAAGTGACAATGGAAACTGAGGCAATAGCATTGTGCTCAGGAATCCAGAAAGTCTGCCCGTTCAGTAGTCACTACGATGAACTTTATCACGGCTGACACAGTATTATCATCACGCGCCGGGAACATCGATGGTCGAAAAGTGATACTCAATCACCATTCTTCGCGCGAATGGATCAGGTCTTGTGGCCATATATTAGGAGTGACCTAACAGTGGTATTGCTTATTCGGCCTTCCACGTAAAAACAAATCATGTCGACGCCACATGAAATAAGCTGGCAAATGCCATCCGAGCCTTCGCTATGCCATTTATGATTTCGTCAGCGCTGATACAGCTCTCAAGATACACAAACTTCTCGACCATTGTTAAATGTTTAGCACAATGGTGAAGGCAAGCAAAGAGCCCTAACAACCTTGCAACAGCACCCTACACTTAATAAGTGCAAAGTCCATACCAAACTGTTGAACTGAAGCCTCTACTCTGCCTAAGACGTTCTGGGGTCCCTACGAACCCTCGCAGATTAGGACGATGTTATTTTCATACTCGGCCTCTCAAAACCGAGTGTCTGGAGGCAGTTCCACATAATCATAATCGTTATCTGTCAGGTCACATTATAGGATGTCGTCTACTATAAAGTTGAATAAAAAGGGAGGTTGGAGAATCTTTTCAAACCCCCATGAGCTACTGAAAACCAATGATAGTCTATGTAAGCCATAACCCAGCTCGAGTTTTAACAGTGGCGCTTTCGAATGTTGACACATTTCTCAGGCACCCCCTTCTTCGATGGACAGTCCCCATGTACAGCTTTGCTAAATGAACCAAAGGCCCCTCCGTCGTTTGAAAAGACCACTTTTGGCCTTCGATATGGATGGTGGAGTCCAAGCAGCTGACGGAGTGGAAAGATGTTACCTGTGCAGTCACGGTCAAGGAGAAACCCGGTAGGCAACAACTGGGGTTGACAGAAATCCGCGTTCAAGAGTTGAAGAAACGTTTCGAGTAAGTCAAGGAGAAACCCGGTAGGCAACAACTGGGGTTGACAGAAATCCGCGTTCAAGAGTTGAAGAAACGTTTCGAGTAAGATAGAAAGAATTGGGCCATACCACCATCTGTGCATGTCTAAAAGAATGGAAAAACGGAAGTGAGTCACGGCGATGGCCAACAAATTTAACCGACACCACCCACACGTAATTCTGAAGTGGAATTAATGACCTGTGCAATGGAATAGCATTTGGATTTACCCAAGCGAGAAATTCAACGGTCTGGCGGTAACCCAAAATCCCACTGATCCTTTATGAAGAACCGTCAGATTACGATCGAGAGAAGCACGACTGATCTGGTTCACTTTTGTGACAGTTTGGCCAAAGCTTCCATTCGAAACAGAACTGTGATGGATTCAGAAGGGATGCGCTGGCCAGTAATATTCTTTATAAACGCTTCCACCAGAGCGACACGGCTGCCAGGTTATTTACAGATGTATTCTGAATGGATTGTCTGTCTCCTGGAGATTCGACAGCCTTGAATTATCACACTCAATAAAGCATGTTTGTGACGTCACGCTCACACAATTGAAATACGACCCAGATTTAAATGTTAGCAGGACCATCAAGACAATTGTTAAAAGGCTTGCATTTGAACATGCGGACGTAGCGCGTACAAGGTACTATAAAATAGCGTCAGACATGAAGTTCAAAACTCGTACAAAAAAGCTAGAATACGAGATTCAACGACGTCAACTCGAAAAAGAGCACACACTTAACACAGAAGAGAAGTCGATATTTCTGACATTTTCTATTCGCTGTTACATTCGTCGTTGCTCGTAACAAACATATGTGCCGAGATTTGAAGACGACGATTAATGAAAGACTACGTATGATAGGAGGACGCAAAATATGTAGCATTTGCCAGAAAACCAACCATTTGGCAGCCAAACACAAGAGGCTGCACATTTGAAGGAAGCGACACAACCGGGACGTTTATTTACGTGTCACTACACCTGTTTATATTTTCATTTTCACGTCTTTGTAATTCTTTTATGTGTATGCTAACTGCAGGGTTCGGCTACACGCTCATTAACGTCGATTGTCCGTTCGCCGATTTATCGCAAGTACATCGGTTTGTAAAACAATAGAGCGCAACCCGCGACCAGACCGTTGTGATACTGATCCTCAATGACAACTTGATAGATCACTGGAAGGAAAGTTTTAATAATTTCCTACCTGCTGTAGAATCTCTCTACATGGATAAACATACTCACCTCATAAATGTTTCCTCAGTCTACAAAGACGTTGCCGTATGCACCTACTAAGACAGTCATCATGGAGTTGGAAGTCTACATATTCAACCGAGGAACAGTAGTCAACGTATGGAACTAACAGCACCCACACTGTCTACCCGATACTGGTTATACACTTCGGGTGACTCCACGGCCGCCGCTACCGGTCAGGCTGGAGTAGGTATAGTCCTCAGCACGACGGCCGCAGCCGCATTAGTAGATTGGATTCCTGTTAACAGTAGACTGTGCCGTCCGCTTGGCAGGTTCTGTTAAAACCAGCTCTAGACGCAAAACTTTCAGAAATTTATTCATTGTCTGCTTATGCTCCAACTGACTGTAGTGAAACCAGCGTCGATGGATGCATTTTACTTGGATATGGTCGACATCTTTCGGTCGACATAGGAATCTGATATGGTCATTCTGGCCGGAGATGTGAATGCCCAGGTCGGCCGTCTTGGTGAGATCCGAATCTCGTTTAGGTGGGATAGCATCACATCGCTCGGATAATGGCGGGCGACTGTTGCAGCTGTGCGCTGAGCATAAGCTATTTTTAGCCAGCACTAGTTTTAGGCATCGTGCGCGTCACTGTTATACTTGGCGCCCTTCCTTCTCCGAATCAGGCCTGGTCTCAGATAGACCACATAGCTGTTAGTTATAAGTGACGTGGTTCCATTCAGGGTAATCGACCTTATTAGGACAAACACGTGGATTCAGATTATGCGTTGGTATGTTGTCGTTTCGTTCTTACTTTTGCTGGGCAACGACCCCACCGACAGCAACGATTAGCTGTTGAGAAACTGGCTTTACCATCGGTAAAGCATAAGTACCAAACCAGCTTAGAAAGCTGCCTTAGTAGTTCTCACTCCGAAGATCCTAATAGCTGCTGGACCCAATCTCACAGGCATTTATGAAGCAGGTACTGTAGCATGCGGCACGGGGGTACGTGGGTTGAACAAACATTGGATTTCGGAGAAATCCCTGGAGTTGTTAGAAGCCAGACGGAACATTCCTTCCTGGTAGTTCACATAACAAGTCTAGAAGAGATATCCGTAGGAAACTGAAACGTAGTCTAAAGGCTGATCGTGAGGCTTGGTTAATGGAAAAAGTTAAGGAAATGGAAACCGCTTTTGCTTCAGGGAACACCGGCAAACTCTTTAGGCTTATCCGTGCTACTGGTCCCAGGCGACCGTCTGTCAGTGAAGCTATCAGCGAGACAGATGGCACACTCATCTATAATAAGTCCAGAAGGTTAGAGCGTTGGGCGGAACACTTTGAGGGTCAATTTAGCTGGCCTCTGCTTCTATTGTGTTGCCACCACAAACTTGTGATGTAGCACCCTGGTCGGTAGATTTGGAACCACTCCTCTGAGACTGAGGTTC
>LOND01003556.1:7811-42133 GCA_014220965.1 Paragonimus kellicotti
CCAGCCTGGTACATATATGAATGAAACGTTCAAGATTGGAGCAGCGTAGGCTACGATTGAGGAAACAAGAAACGTCATCTGCCCTGATAGCCCCGACTGCATTTTTCAGGGGCTGCTGGTTTGGAGTGGCACTCTAGTTTGAGTCCCTCCGTTTGGATACATTCTAACGCTCCCGAGGTAGTTATTGCCTTTACTCTCATGACGACGTCCTGCGATGTTCTACTTATCCAGATTTAACGGTGATTTATTTGGCCTACACCTTTCATTAAGCCTATCGAGATTTAATTGAAGGCCGGATTCATCTCGACCAACCCTTCGTAACTTTGTGCCGTTCACGCGAAGCATAGATCATAGTGGAAGCTATTTCGTTTACGTTTAATACCATCAGCTACATCTCTATGTTGAACCCTTGTATCACCTCATAAGAGACATTTATAGACAAGGAGTAACCGCTATTCACACGTTCGTACACTGTGTAACGCTCCCGATAGCCTTCATAGGTGTTTCCCAGTACCATACCAATACAGCTTTCGAAATGGAATGCCCTGGTGCATGCTATCAAAAACTGCCGGATGTTCGACTAGAGCGATATCTACTCGGTCCTTACCATAATTCGTTTGCGGCGATTTCTCATGTCCGGTTGCCAGACTGGTAACACACGAATGACCCTGTCTAGAGCCTTACTGATGCAAGGTTGCGATTCCTCAGAAAAAAACACTGATGGATACTGTTATCAACAACTTCCTATCACTTTTGAACAGAAGCTTAGTGAAAAGATGGGCTCATGGCTGATATGATGGTGATAAGTGTTGTTCGCCTCTTTTATGCAACCGCATTATTCCACACCGTTTTTGGTCTTCCAGTAGTTCTCCGTCGATTGATTTTGGGACTACGTCACCCTCGACCTATTCCGCTACTTTAACCTGGTGGTCAGACCTGTTCACTGCATCGATCTGGAGGGTTATACTGGTTAGGATTTCGGTTCCACCTGATGCAACCTTGTGGGACAGGCCAAAGGGGAGCAGCCAGACGAGAAGCAGATGCACCCATAAGTTTGTACATCGCATTGCCGACCGCGCAGGAGTGCTTAGGTGATGAGGAACGATCCAATGAACAGTCAGCAGAACTTTTCTTCTATAGGTTACGGCACTGATGTCTTCCGAATCAGGAAGGGGCTTATAAAAGTACCTTCAAACAAAGAACACAGGTCGTCTAATGGTTGACTGTGATCGCCAGTGTATTATCAAATACGGTCAAAACATTCGGTACCACCCAAAAACCTGATATGGCATCGAATTTATCCACTGCGTGCAGTAGTGGTCAGAATCAGATGTAAATGTCATAATGACAACGCCCTCGGAACCAGGCAAGTCTCTCAATGTCAGATGAGTCACTCTTAAGACACTGGCTTTGAGGGGAGTCCCCGGAGTAAACCATATCGTATGTCTGCCTTGCAGATGAGACTTTTAAATCAGAGAATCGGAGTGGGGTCTCTCAAGTTCAGCCACTTCTACGGCATATAAAGTCTGGAAGTATCAGAAGTAGTCGTTCTCCCGATAGTGACTTCGTTCATCCATTACGACTTTAGCCTTTTATTTTATCCCCCAAGTTTTCTTCTTACCCCGTGCTCTCGGTTGGTGGTTGTTTCTCTAAAGCCGAGACAACTGGTAAACATTGCTGATTTCAATGTTCACATTCTCCGACAAGTCGGTCAGCAAGCTGCTCTGGCTAGTACTCTCTCAAGTCTGGAGCTTGATGTGTACTGTACATCGGAGACGCGAGCGCACTATTCTAGCACCGTCTCGAGTTCATCTCTAGATGACTGTCGACCGAAGAGCCTCTGACGACGCCGAAGCTGAATCTCGTGGTCAAGCTGGAGTGGGAATCGCACTGAGTTCCAGAGCAGAGCAATGTTTGCTCGATTGGATCCCAGTGAACAGTCGCTTGTGCGCTGTCAGACTCAATAATGCAGATTAATCAGAATATTGAAAGTAAACAATTAGTAAATACTGCGTGTTTACTGACGTCCAGTCTGAAAGCGAAACTACATGTTGACCAACTTCTACATTCAGACTCATCCCGAAAAAGTCGAGATGCAAACCGACAACCTTCGCGTAATTAGTTGAAACCCTCAGGTACCAACTCCATGAGCACTGCTCGTGGCGAGTCAAGTAGTAAAGTACAACAAAACAAGGATGGGTCCGATCGTAGAACGACTAGTTAAGAATGAGTACCACTCAGCTATCTGCATCTTAACAATCCTTACAAAACTGGTGGTCGAGTGAATGAGAGCTTTGATCAGCAGCGCGAGCGACAATCGATAACGTCCACATTCAAACTATCTTCACCTGATAAGTCTAAACAAAAATAAAAACACTCATGAAATATCGGAACGAGGGTGAACATCATAAAAACATACTAGCATTATTTCGCTCTCTTGTGGTCGGATCTGATACAAATTGAGTTTTCGTGGTGAACTGTATCTATCTGGACAAATGGAACGTCAGTAAGTCACACAGTAGCTGGTAAACATTTTTCATCATCAAACTTAGGGGAGTAGGCTCGAGTTCCAAATATACAGACCAAAACATAGACAACCCAAACGGGCCAAAATAAAGCGAAAACACAAGCGATTTAATATTGTGCTTGAGAAAAAAACCCTATGCAAGTTTTTCGGTAACAGAGTCGAACAAGTGTCAGTGTAAAAATGACCTATTGGTATCCAGTGCGAAGACACTGTTTTCACGGGAGTGGAGTGTATTTATCTAAATAACACACCAAATACACAGCCACCAAGGACGCGGATCAACCCCCACCATCACCGACACCAGTTTTGTTCGGCACACGTGCGTGTGCACACCGGTCTCGATGATTGCGCGCCTGTTGACCGACAACAGACAATGTTAACAAATTGTTAGATTCGGGCCTCGAAAAGTGCGTGCAATCACAAAAATCGATGGGGCGGTTCGTGACAGGCAGAAGAGGCTAGAAGGAGTTTATTGTGAAACAGAGCGCCAAAATGCCTGTCACGTGCGCAGGACTGACATGTAGTTGCTTACAGGCAGTTGTAACAAAGATGCAAATCGTATTCCGCCATCAATCAGGCGAAAAGCAAAATGAGATATAAGACTATGTAATGAACAAAGAGATGATAGGATAAGAAGGATGTTGCACAAAAGATCAGCACTAAGCAATGGTAAAAAAAAAACTGGTTTTATCGTTCACTGAGATACGGATTCAGTTCAAACAGGATTGCAGCCGGTATATCGTAGTTATCAGCATATTAAGACCATCAGGGGAGTCACCATCAGTAATGCAGACGGGTCGCACAGATGACGTACAAAAATAGAGAGAATAGGTCATAGCTAGGAAACAAAAGAGAGAAAGGATGGAGCTAATCTTTAAAAACACCTAGTGTGATCAAGGGAGACGACATTATTGCGATATTCATTGGAACATTTCAACGTGGATGTGAGATATGGCTAAAGCCCATATATGGTGGACCACGATTAAGACGAAAGATTTAACGAAACAGCACGGAGCGAAATCGGCCCAACGGGCGAGAAATAACGCACGAAAAGTCACCACGGAAAATGTTAATCAAACGAGCATAAGTGCATGGGGCGTTTAAAGGAAAACTTCGTAATGCCATGAACCAGAATTCCGATTTACAAACGCAAACGCATGAGAAGCAGGAGAACGCGCAGTAAAGAATTTAACTGACTAAACGACATTTTGTTACACTATGTAGACGTCGAGATGCCTGTGCCTTGCAAACAAACAACCAAGCCGTGAGTGTAAGACGTCATCACGACGACAGCGGCTTCCGCTGCCTCCCGTCATCGATTACAATGAGTTCACAAACAACGGCAACATTCATCTCACTGAGTTTAATCGACCGCCATTTTTCCTAACGTCTCCCATCGTCAATTCAGTCAGTCGCTAGGGCCAAAGCCAAACGGACAAACCAGGTTGACAGTGACCAACTTACTGGCAACTGGTTTCGCCTCCCAAAGCCAACACACGGTTCACCAGCTTCGCACCCCATGCCAGTCAGCTGAGAGAGGGCACAGAGTGTTAGGCATGACAGACCAGCAATCGGTACGCTTGACACATGACCCAACCATCAAAATTTGGGCATCTCTGAAAAGTGAGCAAATAAATTCGCATAACTCACGACACCAAGCATTCGCCCTATAACCTCACAGTTTCTTAATCCTCAGAGCCAACGATGTGGGCGACTGAACGCGGACATTGATCGTCGAATGGCAGAAAACCGTTTGCGTCTTATACGTTGAATGGTCACAGTTCGTAGCCATAGAGTAACATAGTCCTCGCGGTAATTTAATATATTCAGCCTTTACATTCCAAGGAGATGCCTCTCTGTCTTCACGGATGTCCCAGATTAGCAAACATCGCCCACGCTTCAGATACACGAACGTCTATTTCATGTAGTATAGCCCGCAAACAATAGAACGTTCGTACAAAGCAACTGTTCGTTCATGACGAGTTTCAGTGATAAGTACGTCGAGACTGGATCATGTGTTCGTCCGATGAAAACGGTCTCTCTGAGGCAGCGGTACTGCAAACATATACGTCAAACTTGCTACACTATTTTAGGCTCCGGCAGCACAACTAATACAAAATACAAGCAGATACGAAATTTAAGGAAACAATGATTTGGTTACACGCCATTTCCGACAATGTGTACAATTACAGGTGAATATGGTCTTTTGCGCCCTGGTCATGAGGCCAACAACGCTCTACGGACTAAAGATTTGATGTTAGAGCCCGCAATCGTTGACCACCACTTCCAATCAATTCGAAGTCTTATAACCTTCAAGGAGAGCATTCGCAAAAGGTGTCACAACCACCGAACATTACAAAGCAAAATAATTGGCTACTCCGATAGTAAGAAGGCGAATCAGTGTAGTGACTTTACAACAAAACGGTGCTCGAAAACAGAAAGTCTTTGTGAAACTGAGTGGTTTGCATTGCACCTGGAGTACATATTAGACTAACAACAACCAAAATGACTCGCCTGTTGCTCAAGAATATAGTGCTGTTCGACCGCCTCGCGCCATTGGGACTGCAAACGTGACAGTGTGGCAGATTCCATTCCGAGAAATTCTTCATTGTTTGACTGGTCCAGACGTGTGAGGATCTCCTCGAAAGAAGGTCTGTCGTCGGGATTAACGGACCAACAGTCTGCAGAGAAAAGATATTCGTGAAGACGTTAAGAGTATATGACCAGTGAAACAATGTGTCCGCTACGTGGTCATGATTGTAATATCGATGACTACCAACACTTTAGTATACCAACCTCCAGATTAAACATACGCATCGAGATACGGAATTCTCAAAAGCTCCGGCTTCCTACTTCCGTTTACAACCCATTGAACCATTGACCCATACTCAAAAACGTTTGTCAACGTCCTTGAGTTGGCCCCTATTAAATTGGTTCGTTCTAACAAGCCTTTTCTCTGCGATAATGTTTCCGTGTTACGGCGGTTTTTACACGCGAGATATAGAAGGCCTCCATGTATTTTCCCCAATACGAAACCAACTGCTATTAATGAAATTGCCACACTATGTTTAATTTTACCGTCCAACCCGGTGTCGTTGTTGATGGCTGTGCATCTGTTATCAGGTTGTTCGCGCCGGTAATTCGGTTTCGAGGATAATTGTTTGCTGAAGTGAGGTGATCTGGATCTGTTATTGTTTTGTTGTGTAACTGAACGCCCGGACCACTCACATTTCGTGTATTTGCCAGTTTTGGCATGCCGGTTGCTAAGACTCCCGACGAAGCGGTCCCTTCCCGTTCCAGCGATACACTGTTGTCGCCTTCAGAAGACACCTACATAACCGTTCTTTACGAGTACACTCCTCAGCATCCCGATGAGATTGAACTTCGTCTAGGTGACAAGTTGAAAGTAAGTGCTCTTTTTTGTTCGACGACGTTTTGAAGTTATCTTTGCCCGCAGCATAACTTGCGTAATGTAGTACCTTGTACAAGATACGCTCTGTGACCTGATTATTAGAACACCGGATATTTTACAAGTAATTTTTCTGTTGTACTCCATGCAGTGTATTAAGAGCATACCTTACCAACGGGCAACTGCAATTGTTATGCATGCGTAACCTTGTAGTGAAATGTTACCTAACACTCATGTATTCTTACAGCTTTACTAAAGGAACTCAAAGAAATATTTGTTTATCTCATAGCTGTTCATTCAATCATCATCCGGACGTGTATGCACACTATACATAAATCGTGGACTTTCGAAGTTCCGCCAGTCTGTTATGGCGTATATCTTCAATGCAAACTGTGCATTGCTCAGTTGATCCAGTGAAGTCCTCGACTTCAACGTAATTGAGAAGTTTCTGATTGCATGGTTATCGATTAGAGTCAATGGGACAGACGACGGGGCAATCTGAACACTTCACACAAGGTTACGGTTGAGTGTTTAGTTGTGATTGGTCAGCTACGCCTACTTCGAAGTTACTGAAACTGTAGTTAACATGGTAGTCTCACAAACACGAGGGTTGTGGTGCAACTTCCGGCTCGGACAAGGATATGCGCTACTAGTGGACTCTAGTAAGGGTGAAACTCGAGTCTAAAGCATTCTTTTGAAGTGGGCCGGCCGAAAGGCTTGTCTGAATACAGCGACTGTGATGGAATGTGGGTGGTGTCCAGTTTGAAATATACCGTCGGAAACTCATCTCTCTCATCGTCGTGGATCATGGATTAATAAATTCACACTCTTGCTTGGGTAATCTGAGTGACTCGTGGAGACGTTTCTATCTTGAATGGAAAGCCAAACGCTATTCTGGGAAGACCTATCGACCACCATTAATTGTTAAGCTTCATTCAGAAATCTGCCACTTTCTCCGTCATCTAGCAACCACTGCTGTCAATGTACCACCAGCGGACACGTACCAGTAAAGCAGAACATTTTTTTTTCTATGTAAACGTGGCCAAAGCAAGATCCGTTGGTTAAAGACCCAGACAAAGATAGGTCGCTGGGGGTTTAACTAGATGTTTCATGTGTTTCAACTAGTTTGCTGGATCCAAGGCTTGTTTCTGACCCTTCTGCGACTTTTGATGGATGAGGTCGGAGGTTAGATTTTTGACTTCAAGGGATTCAAAGTGAAACTTATGTGAGAATACTGGAAGCACTTGTGTTCATAGACAGTTGATAATTAAGGTAATGGAGTAATTCAATGGTCTGTCTGTCTAAATTAATCGCATGCAAGTTGAACACGGCATACACACAGGCACACTCCCAACACTCCATCCCCGTTGCTTCAGGTATGTTTTTGAAACAAATTGGTTACCATGTCTTAGCAAAATAGATTGGTAGATTTGGAGGCTGATATACCTCAAGTATTTATATAATTTTACCTTGAGGTTTGGGATTGGATACGACTTTTTTGACAGGTTGTTCCAGTGAGGAACCACTTGAAGAGCAACTGAGTTAGGTTTGTATTGCATTCGGAAGCGTCGATGCACTAAACGTGATTTTATTCAGGTTTAACGCATTTCTTTCTAAGTCGAACGGAATAGGTGTTTGAGGCACGAGTGTGTTGCAGGTGGCGATATTGTCCTCTCATTCGCCTAAATTTTAGATTGGAATGATCCACTCCTTTGATTCTATCGTGGAAATTCTGAAATTTGCGGTCTCTACTTTTCGCAAGTATATATCTTGTGTTTAACACGATTAAAGCTGCATAAAGTGCCAGCGTGCACGAAACTTCCCATTTGTAAGTCACTGGAATCAATGGTTTGTGAGGGCAAGATGATTCTTGGTTTTTCAGGTTGTTTTGAAGGGTTCCACTTAAGACCCTTAGTTCAAAAGCCTAATCACTATTGCAACAAGGCGAACCACGAAGTTCTCGGCACATAGGGAGCTATTGGCTGGTACGCCTTTTGGATAAGATCTATACATCCAGGGTGCTCTGACGTGTAACGCTGTTATTCTTTTCACAGCTTGGGGACGCCCCCGGCGATATTAAGCTAGCTAATTTGGTTTTATGAGTACCGAGTAGGAGAATGTGATTGCGCATTCACTTCCGGGCAAGGATGCTCCAGCCTGGTACATATATGAATGAAACGTTCAAGATTGGAGCAGCGTAGGTCTACGATTGAGGAAACAAGAAACGTCATCTGCCCTGATAGCCCCGACTGCATTTTTCAGGGGCTGCTGGTTTGGAGTGGCACTCTAGTTTGAGTCCCTCCGTTTGGATACATTCTAACGCTCCCGAGGTAGTTATTGCCTTTACTCTCATGACTGACGGGCCTGCCGATGTTCTACTTATCAGATTACGGTGATTTCTTGTGGACTCCACTTTCATAAGGCCTATCGATTTAATTAAAGGCCGGATCTCTCTCGACAACGCCTTTTCGTAACTTTGTGCCTTTCACGCGGAAGCATAGACTCCTCTGGAAGCTATTTCGTTTACGTTTCCCGATACCTCGCTACATCTCTATGTGAACCTTGGTATCCCATAAGAACATTTATAGCAAGGGAGTTAACGCTATCACACGTTCGTCACTGTGGGTAAACCCGCAAACCGCCAACACCGACGCCGTAGCCTTCATAGTGTTTCCCAGTACCAATACCATTACAGTTTCGAAATGGCTAATGCCTGGTGCATGCTATCAAAAACTGCCGGATGTTCGACTAGAGCGATCTACTCGGTCCTTACCATAATTCGTTTGCGGCGATTTCTCATGTCCGGTTGCCAGACTGGTAACACACGAATGACCCTGTCTAGAGCCTTACTGATGCAAGGTTGCGATTCCTCAGAAAAAAACACTGATGGATACTGTTATCAACAACTTCCTATCACTTTTGAACAGAAGCTTAGGCGAAGAATGGGCTCATGGCTGATATGTTGTCGATATTGTTGTCGCTCCTTTTATGACCGTTAGTCGCACACCGTTTTTAGGTCTTCCAGTAGTTCTCCGTCGATTGATTGGATACGTCACCT
Source organism: Paragonimus kellicotti (assembly GCA_014220965.1). Taxonomy (NCBI): domain Eukaryota; kingdom Metazoa; phylum Platyhelminthes; class Trematoda; order Plagiorchiida; family Troglotrematidae; genus Paragonimus; species Paragonimus kellicotti. The sequence continues at coordinate 16,806 of LOND01003556.1, forward strand.
CGACCGTATTCCGGGCTCTTTTACTTCGGTGGTCAGACCTGTTCACTGCATCGATCTGGAGGGTTATACTGGTTAGGATTTCGGTTCCACCTGATGCAACCTTGTGGGACAGGCCAAAGGGGCGCAGCCAGACGAGAAGCAGATGCACCCATAAGTTTGTACATCGCATTGCCGACCGCGCATGATGAAGGAACGATCCAGCATGACAATCAGCAGACTTTTCTTCTATACGTTGTAGGCACTGACGTCCTTCCGATCACGGAAGGGCTTATTAAAAGTACCTTCAAACAAGAACACAGTCGTCTAATGGTTGACTGTGATCGCCCGTGTAGTTGATTATCAAATACGGTCAAAACATTCGGCACCACCCAATAACCTGATATGACATCGAATTTATCCACTGTGTGCAGCAGTGGTCAGAATCAGATGTAAAATGTCACTATGACATGCCACTCGGACCAGGCCAAGTCTCCCACTGTCCAGAATCAAGTCCACTCTTAAGGACATTGGCCTTCGTGAAGGGAAGTCCTCCAAGTCAAGATGTCGTATGTCGCCTGCAGATGATGAGACATCAATTATACTAAACAGCAAACTCGAGGGCCCCTGGCGATAGGCTCGTCTCAGATTCATGTCCAGCTCTCTCTTACGGCCATAATAACATCGAGATAGTTAAGCGAAGTTAGCTGACGCTGCCCGATAGTGATTCGTTCATCCATCTACGACTTCCGTTATTTTGTATCTCCCAGTATTTCCTCTCTTACCCGTGCTGCTCGTGGTGTGATTTTTCCTCCTAAAGCCGGACCGACAACTGGTAAACTTGGACTCTGATGTTTCAATGTTCACATTCTCCGACAAGTTGAGCAGCAAGCTGCCCTGACTTGTTCTCTTTCAACTCTGGAGCTTGATGTGTACTGTACATCGGAGACGCGAGCGCACTATTCTAGCACCGTCTCGAGTTCATCTCTAGATGACTGTCGACCGAAGAGCCTCTGACGAAACCGAAGCTGAATCTCGTGGTCAACCTTGAGTGAGAATCACGCTGAGTTCCAGAGCAGAGCAATGTTTGCTCGATTGGATCCCAGTGAACAGTCGCTTATGTGTTGTTACACTCAGTGCATCCGTTAAATTCTGTCAACGACAATCAGAAAAGCATTGTATCTTCATTACATCGTCGTACGCTCCAAGAACAAGACGTTTAACGGCGCCTTTGTCGACCTTCCGAAGCAGGTTAAACACTGCAAAAGCAACACGAGCCTCCTCTCATCTGGGAATAGCAGAACACTTTTTTCCTTGATCCGTGATTGTACTGGCCGTCGGGTCAGTGTGAGATTATATGTGGAAACAATGGTTCACCTATCACCAGCCAATTACGCTGACCTGACAGGTGGGCTGAATACTTTTGAGGAACAGTTCAGCTGACCCCAGTCGGACCATGTAGGCGTCAGTACCCAAATGGTCACTTGCAACGTTCCGGATGGCTCTGTCGGAAACGGAAGTGGTCCTAGAGCTCACATTATTGAAGCGTAACAAGGCTCCTGGACCAGATCTCCTGACTCCTACTCTTCTCAAGAATGGTGAAAGGGATTGATGTCGGAACTGACAAATACGCTTCGGGCGGCTTGGGAAACTGGAGGCACATTGTGATTAGTGTTTGTCAGCCACAAATCCCGTTTTCAAGAAGTGAGTTCAGAGTCTATGTGGTATCATACTAGTGTCTGTTGCGTTCCAGGTTGCTCACTGGCCTCATTTTACGTCGGCTCACTAAGCCCAGAGGAAGTCAGATACGTGAAGAACAGGCAGGATTCCGATCCAGGTCGAGGATGCGTTGATCACATTTTTACCTTGCGGTTTATCTTGAAGCATTGGTGCTCTTACAGGCAGCCAATGGTGGTGGTCTTTTTAGATCTAATGACTGCTATCGATTCAGTTGATCGTAGCCTGCTGTGAAATTGCCTTCTTTGGGGGAAACCAATTAATCTGTTGAGACCGCCATTTGCCCACAAGCAATGTGAGGATTTGTGGACAACTGTGGGGAGTTCGCTTCTAATGGAGTTCGTCAGGAGTGTCCGATGTTCTCTTTTCTATTCATTTTTGTCATGGACGGCATTGTGGAAGGTGCGTATGAGGAATCCGGCGTGCTCGATGTCAAGATTATTTTCAACGCTAGGTTGACTGGTGTGAAGTTTTCAGATGTGTTCTAATTGGTCCTTCTTGTGAGGGCATGCTGAACAAGTTGGTTAGCAGGGCTGCTTTGCACGAAGTACGCTTCGCACTTTCAAAGTGACAAGCGCTGCTTGAAGACCAGCATTTCCATCCCTACGTTCTTTTTGTAGACAGGCACGGATTGCCTTTGCCAATTTGCGTCATCTGTGGCACCGAGAAAACGTTCGGTTATCGCTAAAAGAAAGGGTGTATAATGTTCGTGTGCGTTCTGTTTTGCTCCGTGGCTCGTTCGCGACGAAAATACCGAGAGCCATCATTGTTCCCGCCAATTGGTGCACGTCAAGTGGGGTAATCACGTAAGCAATACGGCAGTTTGCCAACGCGTATTCCGGAACGTCTCGGGATGCGCGATCAATTGGTCAACTACTCACGTTGCACAGCCTGCGATGGTTGGGTCACGTACTCCGCATGCCAGCTGATCGTTTACCGTACCGGGCATTATATACTGAGACCACCAACAGTTGGGTGAAACCACATGGTGGTCAAGCAACAACGTGGTCACGAAATATGAAGGCCTTGACTGCTCCATTGAGCAAAATGGGTAGATGTCGTCCGCCCGGCTGGGGTCCTCATTATTCCTCAAATCGCTGCATGAAACCGTTACCCGAGATGGCACTGTGCCGTAATCAGTGGAGTATCCGGACTCATATCATTCCTACTTCTTCCGCTAAGTTCTCTTTTATCTATTTTTTAATCTTTTAAGCGACGTTTCCTTGTTCTGGAATATTCCACGTCACCACCATCATCATCATCATAGACAGCAATACATCAGTGGTTCACACTGATGCTTAACTGCCACACAACCACGAAAAAAAAAACCTATATAGGAAGAGAGAAGAAAAAAAGAGAGGGGAGGGGAAGTGGACCTAACTACTAAAAATAGCTACGTCTATATTCAAACATACAACATCAAGGCGCCTACACCTTACAACCAAGCTGTAAGTGAAAGTAAGGCGTCATCAGCAAGACAGCTTCCTTACGGCTTTCACTGCCCCGCATCATTAAGTTTCACCCACATCACAATTGAGGTGAACAGCTGCTCGATCCACAGTACCTTCTAGTTACTCTCAAAGCTGTCGTTGTGGTGTGATTCGGAGTAACTCACGGATAACCGGAACTAGATTATTTGAACAATGTTGGGGTAATCTTCTTGGAATTTTGTCAGTACCCGGATAGTTTTCAGGATTTGGGTTATGCCATGTTAGGTAACACAACTGAGCTGTTAAATCCCGCCTTTATGTATTACAAGGCGCCCACCTGTCGCGGCAAATGGGGTTGGAATCTTTTCAAGTTCTTATAAGTCGGTCGTGGCTTCATCTGCCTAATGGGTACTGGTTGTCATTTCGGATTATGTTGGTAGACTATGCATGTTGGGGTTGATTCTAGTATTTAACCGGCCCACTTGTGAAATCATTTTGGTGTCGGTAAAAGACTGAAGCTTGAGCTTTTCGTCACAAGCAACGTGGTTGCGCTTGTGTTTGCCGTGTGCTTCAGCTGCTTTGCTATCCTTAAACTACGTGCAGATGGAGCACCCATCGCAAATGGGTTTCTGTCGCTATCATGAGGTGACGTGATACCTCTGTTATGCCTTTGTTGTGCGGACCAAAATAGCTATCTTATCAGCAGGAGCTTTAGACTAATACCAAAGTCGTTTCGTAAACAGTAAGGACGTCAGATATTGGCAAGTCACTTCACAATATTTGTTCATACCAATGTGATCTTCCTTGAAGCAGTAGTGAAGTATCAATTGCTGCATTAGAGATGTTATGACTAGAGTTGAACAGAAGTCTGTCGTGATCACTGTTTGTACGACATATTCACCTACTGCAGTTCTCCACTAGACCGGTTTTTCTTGATGGTACTGAGATTTAAACTGGAAAAACAAAAGCCCGATGTCCTCTTGTTAGAAGTAGCACACGTTCAATCAAGAGTACTCCACTCGTGAGACTAAACATCCTGCGGACTCGAGCATCTTGTAGTGGCTTTGAATCGTTCTTTAGGTTTATGGAAATTTCCCGGTATTTGATTGCCTCCAGTAGCTTACTCCATGATTCGTTTTAAAATGGAAACCAGGTTGGTTTTATTTGTCACCTACTTTGTTAGACGTCTCCTTCGGAGGCATTCGAAGGACGTTACGATAATGTCCAGAATGAACTGTAGCATTCTGGTATGGTCAGCCTTTATCGATTATGGATCCACTCGACCTCGTGTAAAGTGGAGAAAGGTTCACGTCTCAGACATCTGTTGGAATGTACATTTTGGCAACGCGTATGATTCCACACTGGATGGCGAGAATATTCGAGAGCGATCAGTGAGGGCTTTGGATGCATTTTCAATGACGGTTGTGAGTAATCTCGCTATTCTCAGTAGATAGTAAAGTGTTCACACATTGAATAGGCTTTTATTGCCATTTTCCATGCCATACGTGTGGAAGGTAATAATAACAATACCTTTTACTTTGGAAGATATCCGCCACCGTACCACGTTCAGTTACATGTGGGGATGGTTACTGTCGGGTTGCCAAGACCTTAACAGGAACAGCAGCAGAAACGGCGGCTCAAATCCGAGACCGTGTGGTTACTTGGCAGGCGTCACCACGGGCATAAGCAGCAAAGAGTAGTGATCTACAATACGTTGTTCCAATACGTATGTCGAATGTTCTCATCTTGCAATTTCTTTTTCACTGAATACGTGTGTTAGATTGTTGGCCTGTATTATCTAATAAGACCTACGGAGCTCTGTAGTATGATTGTTCGACTGCGATGGTATTAAAACACATTAATCCATTGTGAAGTGGTACGAACGACGTAATTTTGATCCGTCTCGTATTCGTTCACTTGTGGGGAGCGTGCCAAAACAGTGTATTGAGATTCCAAAGTAGGAGGGTTCAAATTTATCATGTGAACTTCCGGCGAACCGTTTGTCAGTGTGATGTGATAGCTTTGTTGTGCCATCTTTGCAATCTTCATAAGTTCACTATAGACGAGCGTGTGTCGGGTAATTTTCTACCACTAAGGTTTAATAATTTTAACTGGTTAAGTAGGAAAGATGGCACTGTGACCTCTTCTGGCGAACACATTTATGAACCGTTTGGTTGATGTTGGAGCTATTTCGTCATAGAACAACGTTCGTATAATCGTGTGATACAACCCGTTACGCTCGACTGGTTTCAGGCTGACACCAAATATCGGGGCGATAACACGACTGAGAAGCATGGACTCAGCGCGTGCACCACTTGATAAAATTTGACACATTGTCGGGCGGTATTCTAAACGAGGTTATTCGAGTTTTAGGATCCTGCCAGGAAAACAAGAACTTCCTGCAAATATCAGCTTAGTAACCAAAACCCATACACAAAAACCAGTTCATATACTGGCCATCAATCACGTATAACTGTTATAACGCGCCTTTCCTCTGCCAATTGTTCTATTACGACTTGAATGCTATCCTGGATTCCTGCTATGCGGCTTCACCCAGTCTACTTGCGCGGAGTCAGGAAGAACACGACTGCGGAAAAACACGCTATTGCCTACTTCAAGTTCGACAAATGAATGAAATGCATGTAAATATATAGCATGAAATAGTTGCCAAATATGGCCATTTACGCGTTGAACCACTGTTCGCTTGTTTAGGCCACTTCGCGATTAAGTGGCCAAGTAGGGCCAATTCCATAGCCGTTGCGCTCTGATTGGTCCATCGGGCTAGCGCGACACCCACGCTCACCTTTACGCCTCCTCCTGGTTGGTTCGACCTGCACGCCAGTGCTTTGTTGATGGATGATTTCGTCAGCCGTCACCGATGACCTGATTAGATTGTTTCGATGAATTCGTCTCCTAACACCTCCCCTTTTTTGGTGTCATAGGACTGACATCTTGGATTCACTTGTAGGGGGTTCACGGGTTTCCTTGTTCGTTTGGACCGTCTATGAGGAAAAGAAACTGGTGTTGTCTGGCCGAAGTTTGACAGCTGCATGTCAGCCTTTTTCTCCAATTCGAAGGTGTCTAATAGAATGTCCCAATGTAATAAAGTTGAGTTTGGTTTGATCGGAAGTAAGGCCAGGGTTCCGCCGTAACTGGTTGATATGTCTTTTCCAGATGTCTTCCCCAACACTGACTTCGTAGATCACCTTCCCCTTACGTTTTGAGATTACGGCAGGTGTCCATTTATCTTGACCTCGGTAGTCTCGTGCAAGCACTGGGTCGCCAATATTGAAACGCCGAATGCATTGTGCATAACCTGTCCTGTGTACTTCTTCGTTGGCGGATGTGAGTGATGAGGGTCTAATATTGTCGAACCTTGTGCGAATTTTCCGTCCGAACATACATTCAGCTGGCGAGATTCCTCCGGGTGTATTGCGATTAGGTGTAGTGCGATAGGCACTCAAGAAATGCTGAATGACATCTGCTGGAGTTTCTTCTCCTTCGGCCTTAAGTAACGCCCGCTTGAAAGTATCCACGAACCTTTCAGCTTGACCGTTAGATTGTGGGTGATACGGGGAGAGAATTTTTGCTGAATGCCATGATGCTCGCAAAATGTCCGGAAGGTTGCGGATGTGAATTGTGATCCATTATCCGATACAATAATTTCTGGAATGCCAAAGCAGTTGAATAACTTGTTGAGCTGTGATATTAGTAATATAGAGTTCGGGTTTGTCATTGGAACAACCTCCGGCCACTTGGTGAATGAATCGACCAAGATCATGTAGTATTGACCATTAACTGGCCCCGCAAAATCCAGATGGAGACGTTATCACGGACACTTCGGGGGTGCTTTAGCTGCTAACTGACAAATGAAATCGTTCACGAAGGGGTTGGCTACTGTAGGTCGGGTTCGTCTCCCGGGCTGGGGCCCTCGCGACTCACAGAGTCGGTGGCTTGAGACATTAGGTGAGATGGCGGCTAATCGAGCTCAGTGGCGTGAATGCTGGTTGTTTGTGAAGTGAGTGCACTTTAATGATGCGGGGCAGTGAAAGCCGTAAGGAAGCTGTCTCGCTGATGACGCCTTACTTTCACTCACAGCTCGGTTGTTTGTTTGCAAGGTGTAGGCGCCTTGATGTTGTATGTTTGAATATAGACGTAGCTATTTTTAGTAGTTAGGTCCACTTCCCCTCCCCTCCTCTATTTTCTTCTTTCTTCCTATATAAGTTTTTTTCTTTCTTTTTTTGTTCTTCGTGGTTGTGTGGCAGTCAAGCATCAGTGTGAACCACCGATGTATTGCTGTCTATGATGATGAACTGACATCCTTCGCATCTCTGACAGAACGGTTCATTTTCCGAATCCATCTGCGGCCAATATACATAACTGCGCGCGAGAGCTTTCATTCGGCTGATACCTGGATGACCGGTATGAAACTGCTTCAGTACTTTGTTGCGTAACACCTGTGGCACGACGACCCGGTCACCAAACATGAGACAGTCGTCGATAATGGAGAGGGAGTCACGTCTATGAAAAAACTGCCGGATATTGGAGTCCAGGCTGTGTTTACTCCACCCTGTACGCACATAGTGCATCACCTTCTGTAAGACTTCGTCGTGATTCGTTGAGTTCTTGATGGTCCATAGCAGTAACGGGTAGGGCTCTTATGTCGTCGAAGAGGACTTGACGAACCTCCGGTTCAATAGTGACTGACGCAATGATGGAGTCGTCAGATTCTGCTTCCTTCGAGTTGATTAGGCGTGACAAGGCATCGGCTTTGCCAAAATCAAGCGTGTTCCGGTATTGAATATTAAAGTCATAAGCGAGTAACATTGTCGCCCAACGTTGCAGTCTGTTTGCAGTATAAACCGGAATGCCTTTCTTTGAACCGAAAATAGTCAGTAGAGGTTTGTGATCTGTGAGAAGAGTGAACAGTCTACCTGTTGGGAAAAGGCACTTTTCCCAAAAATTCGCCATATTTGCCGAGAAAAATGGATTTTCCATTTTTGGAGAATTTGAACGCCCGCCAGAATTCTCGAACGTCCGAGAAGCTACGCTCAGCTCTGATTGGTCCGTTGGGTGGCCTAGGCGCAAGGTCACCCGAAACCTATAAATACAGACGTTGTAAATCGGTATTTTGCCTTCGGGCTGAGCAGCAAATAAAGCTCGTTTGAAGGCCGTCTTTTTCCTTACTTGTTGGGGATCTAAGTTGCGAGAGTTGGGTTCCGATATTTGTGCTCTGGTTTTCGTGCAGTTTGGCAATATCGTTGCGTTCGTTCGTGATAGAGATACTGCTCGTGGTCTTTGTGTTCTTGTCTTTCTCTATCAGAGAGGTTGTAACACTACCATACAGCATTTTGTGAAACTTCTTGACTGCGAAAATGATGGAAAGTGCCTCCTTTTCAATTTGACTATAGTTCTTCTCGGCTGGTGTCAATGATCTGGCAGCATGCGCAATGGCTTTTTCTGATCCATCTGGAAAGATATGAGAAATTACCGCTCCTATTCCAAAGTTTGATGCGTCGGATGCAACCTCTATTGGAAGAGACGGATTGAAGTGGGTCAGGAGCAAATCAGAAGTAATCATTGCTTTAACTTTCTCAAAGCTCTGTTGACATTCTATTGTCCATTCCCATTTTGAATCCTTTGTTAGAAGTCTGTTGAGTGGCCCTCTGAGTTGATGAAGTGTAGGGATAAATGCTCCATAATAGCTGACAAGTCCGAGAAAAGCACGAAGGCTGGATACATCCTTCGGTGGAGGCATCGCCTTGATTGCTTCAACACTGGCCGGATCCGGATGGCGTCCATGTTTGTCAATAATGAACCCAAGATATTTGACACTGTGGCAACATAAAAATGCATTTCTCATTCCTCAGGTGGAATCCATACTCCTTAATCCGTGACAATAACAGGTCCAATTTTTGTACCAGGTCTGCAGCGTCACAGCCCATAATTATAATGTCGTCCAAATAAGCAACACAACCGGGAAGGTCGGATAGCATGGTGTCCATTATCTGCTGGAAGATTGCTGGTGCAGTTTTGATCCCGAATGGTAGTCGTGTATACTGGAACAAACCCCTGTGTGTATTAATTGTCAGCAATTTCCTCGACTCTTCTTCCACAGGTATCTGTAGATATGCGTCAGCAAGATCCAGTTTGGCAAAACATTGTCCCCCGTTGAGCTTCGTAAAAAGATCTTCTGGCACTGGTAGAGGATATTCGTAATTCTTTAACGCCGCGTTCAGGCCAGTAGAAAAGTCTGCACATATTCGGACTCTGCCGTTAGCTTTCTTGACAACCACAATGGGAGCGGCCCATTCCGAGTAATTCACTGGCTGTATGATACCTTCTGCTTGCAACCGATCAAGTTCGCCGTCCACAATCGGCAGAGCAGCATACGGAACTGGTCTTTTGGGTCTGAATACTGGTTTCACTTCTGGATGTAATGTTAGGGTTGCCTTCGCTTTTGTACAAAGGCCGAGGCCTGGTTCAAAAACAGACGCGTGCCGAATCTTGAGTTCTTCAATCTGACGTTGAAGTCCTGGCGCGAAAAGCAGCGTTTCTGACCGACTGTGTATTTTCGTCTGATTACATATGCTGTTTACCGGCTGATCTAGTAATTTCAAGTCATCCATCCAATCAAGGCCTAGTAGATCTAAACCTGGGTGATCTGTGACGAAGCAACAGGTTTCAATTCGGCTGTCTCCAAACGTCACCTCACATGTTACTTCACCGGCTAGCTTCAAGGTTCCGCCAGAGGCGTTTTGAACGAAATTTGCAGCAAGAGTTTTACGATGAGTAGTCGTGACCTTCTTATCTTGTCGAGACGGATATTTTGAACACCCTCCATTGGAGTTGGTAATGTTTTCTAGTTGTGTAGGCAGTTGTTCCATGCTCGTTCAGTTGCTCAGTGTGCTTAATCCTTTCAGTAATGTAAGTTTCGGCTAGCGCCACCAGAGCTATTCTAATTTTTCCTCAATAGCTATTCTACATGCGTTGATACGATGCCCATGGTAGATGAACTTGTTGACTACCTTTATCGCAAATGAATGCAGGTGCGTACTCTTGCTAGGAAATACCAAACTGACTAACCACAATCATCCCTCTGTTAATTATGCCTCCATATGCTTCGAAACCTCATAGAGTACGACGACGTTTACACTCAATCTTAAAGTCTAGTGCCGGGCACGAAGTGCTTTTGGAGTAGTGCCGTCAGCCTTGACTAAGACTGGCTCCCATATTTGATAAGAACTGGAGGGAGTTCATTTGAGTCGGGTGCCTCGTAGTGTAACTCAGTTTCACGTGAGCTTTCTGAATGGCTGGGAACCATTCGGTAACAAGGAGTACTGGAGAAAACAGAAGGGGTAATCGACGATACTGGTGACCAGTTGGGATGCTGTTCAGAGTTTTCATCCTCAAATATAGCAGTCCGTCAGTATTTCTCGCTGATGCTGACCAAGAGGGAAGAGGAAGGAAAGAATGGAAAGGGACCTAATTATTAAACAACTGTCTGTACTCAAACAGTCAACTTCAGTGTGCTCACACCTTGCAAACAAACAACCGAGCTGTAAGTGAAAGTAAGGCGTCATCAGCAAGACAGCTTCCTTACGGCTTTCACTGCCCCGCATCATTAAGTGCACTCACTTCACAGACAACTCGGCCAAACAACGACACCGAGCCAGATTAGCCGTTACCTCACCTAATATCTTCAATCACCCGCTCTATGAGTCAAGAGATCCTCATTTCTGCGGACGTACACAACCAACAATGCCCGACTCCTTGATGAATGACTTCATTTCTGGAGACCAGAGCATCATCTGTCCACCTCGCATCTTACGCATCATGGACACAGAGTGCTTTGTGTGGCAGATGACTAGCTGACATCCTCAATACGTGACCTAACCGCTTGAGTTTTTACAAACTTAGAGATTGAACAGACGAACTCGCTTAGCAGCTACCATCTACCCGCTTCATAACCTCCGTTGCTTACTCGCTGGTGCCACCCGATACGAGCGATCGAACGCAGACATCGGTGATCAAATACCTGCAGACGGTTCACGTCCTCTACTCTGAGCAACAAATTTTCCGAACCATAAAGTAATACAGCCCTCACTCTTACCTTGTGTACATAATCCTTAAGCCTCAGAGAGATGCTTCTCTGTCATCAGCGATATCCTAAGTTAACCAATACGGCCCTAACCTTGGAAACATGATCGTCTATTTCATTCCTTGTAACTTCGCCACTGCTCATGCAACTTCCTGGTCAACCACTTCTATAGCGCAGGCGAACTGATGGAGGACCGTCTGCGGCACTCACAAGACACCGGCGTTTGTCATTTACATGTTGGAAGACTGACTGTTCTTAAAGATTCTGGCGACAAGGTGTTGTTTGACCATTTTCAAGCAGCACATACAATGGTAGATGGTTTTTTTTGTGCTTTGCTAAATACTTCGGAATGCGTTTTGCTGCCTCAATGCTTCTGCGGAATTGCTGTAATTACCTAGATTTAATGTTTGATAATGCAACCCACCCTCGTCGGTGTCAAGTAGACGCAAGCGGGCTCATAGTTTGCCTGGCAGTGTCTAGTTCTCAAGGCTTTCTGCTGCTTCTGATGTAAACGAGACAGGAAAACTTTCAGGAGTTTACGGTTGCAGCTTTCCTTTTCTTCAGGATGGCTCCCATTATCCACCTGTTCTCACAATCTCCTTTCAGCTGCGTTTGCAGTATCACATAGGTGTCTTTGACACCCGTGTCACACTCTTTTGAATGAAATATCCCACTGGCCGTCAACATGTTTGAGTAATCGTACAGTAGCCAGGTGTTTGAAGGACAACCATGTATTGTTATCATCATCGTCATCTTCATGTATTGCTGATCGTCCGGATGAACAAGTAGGTACCGTCTATCCGGTTGGGGAGTTCGTGACCATCTACACCGCTTTTTGGAAACTCTCTGGTGTGGTAGTGTGTTGCAGTCAATGGCGAGCCTATATCCACAAGGTTATCGGTTCTTTCCCTTCTCCTGAGGCCGAATTGTTCTGTTTTCTTTCTTTTTCTTCCCACATATACTTGTTTATTACTCCGTCTGTTCGCAAACCATTGTCGGGACCAACGGCAGCCCAAGTCGTGTAATTACTCTATTTTACGGTTTTATTTGAATCGCTGTCATAAAGAGAGACTCAATGGGTCAGAGTTTGTAGCTAATACCCTATTTATTACTGACGAATGTGCAAAGTCGGGGGTTTTGCTGTTTTGAAGCTTCGACAACGATTGAGTCTCCATCGATCTATTCAGATCACAAGAAAGTTTTCATTTTCGTGCAACAGGAAGATGACTAGGTCGTTATGGGTGGACAATTCTCAATCAGAAATCAGGCAGCTGTATCGAGTAAGAAGTCAAACCCCATATGGTAAACTCTGATTCACTAGGATTTAGCAGTTGGAGCGGGATAGAGACTCCGTGATGACCGATTACAACAAAAAAACGATCCAAACTGGAAGCAGTAGAATGCGCCGTTGGTGACAGATTGTTTACTCATCCGAAATTTGTTACCTATCTCTTCTTGTTGCTCTTTTGACCTTTGGGCACTAAACACACTTAATAGTCAAGTTGGTCTTCAGCGTTTCCGTCGCACGATGCATGTCACCGCGTCAAATTGAATCGTATGTAAGTCGGTATACTGTCGGGTTTTCGATATCTTGGCCGTAGCAAACGAGAAATCCTGGACTTCTGTCCGACACTACATGATCGGTGGTCGGCGCAATTACAATTGAGCTGTCTTGTAATTAGCGTGCCAGATCCTAAACGTGAATATGGATCAGTCCTACCTCACGACTTTAGATGTAGGTGTTATATTGGTTATCTCTTCGTCCTTCTGAGCTCGAAGAAACCCGCCGAAGGCTGGTATTGCTACTGGTCAAACCTCAACATTTTGACGGCACTGGCGAGCCGATTTCTTTACAAGATGTAAACACCTTAATTATGCTCATTTGAGGTTAGTCAAGGCGGTTTTATCAATTTGCTTCATTTCCTCCTACGTTTATGTCTCCAAACAAGAGCTTACTTATATTACTAACTGTCAGTGTTCATTATTGATGTATTATTGATCATAATGGTGGTGTTGATGTTAATGTCTTCCAAGTAAGTTTTAATCACTTTTCACCAGCCGACTTCGTCTTGCGGCTTGTAGCTAAGGGATCTGTCTAACATTCGCTGTTGCTTGGCTTTCTAAAGTTACTTGGTGTGTATCGTAATGAATGCGTTCAAAACAATCATATGTTAATCATACAACCTCTAGGTTTTCTTTAGCTTGTATTGCAATCACCTTAACAAGCTTAACCGCAGCAATTCGGCTTCTGTGTTGCACATTTGTGGAACCGAATCACTTGGACTTCCAATACTGTTGTTTTGGTTTAGGGATTATTTCAGCGTCCAGCTTCTGTATCTGTTCCAATACATGACACGAAAGTAAACGTCTTGAGGGTTTAAAATCCTAAAACTTCTATCACACTGTCCACAACTAACAAAAGTTGTACATTCACCACAGCTCCCATTCACTGAATAAAAAACGAGTATTATTTGACAGTTTTCAACCTACAAATTTTAATTTTTAATTTCCTTGTTCATTTACACACCCGCTCTGTACACAACCAGTCAGATTGGTTGTCCCACCACTTTGTTGAGCTTATCATGGTCTTTGTTGTGTGGGCCACGTTTTTCTGAAAACGTTTGACAATTTTTGTTATTGCCTTGTGGTGCTCATTAAACTAACGCCATACAGCTTCTGAATTTGGGTTATGCGTCAAGTCGAGATAGTTGAGCTGCTATAGAGGCCTTGATTTTTAACGCGCTGGTTTTTCTTTTGAATGGTTGTCGGGGCAAATCCACTCTTCCTCAGAAGTGGTATATTTTTTGAAAGTTCCTCGAAAGAGTTTGAATTTCACGTCTTCGTGTTACTATTGCGAAACTCCATATTTATCTTTATTTCTTCAGCTATTCTGTGATTGATGGACTGTTCTGCGTCAGTTTCTACAGTTCAGTTCATTATCATGAGATGTCTATTGGGTGTTGAAACTTACTATCTTCTGAGATGACATCTACAGCAGACTTTGTGGCATATAACAAATTTCAGTTTCATTGTGTCTCAATTAGTTATTTTATGGAGATGAAGCATCGGTAAAATGTTGAAATACAATTGGTGCCGAGACTTCGGCTCTTCTATTGTTTGGCTTGGCTCAGCTTGTAGCTTGTTTATTTCGATGCGTGATACACGTCAACAACTTGTTTTACTCCGGTACTCGATATAACATAAACTAATGTTACACCAGGGTACCATCCGGACTGATCATGGAGTTGGCATGCCAGCCTGTTTGAGTTGCCGACACTGATTCGCTGTAGCCTTCCTTGAACAATTGGTCGACTTCCTGTTGATAAGTTTTTCCAATCCAACCTCCTTAAATTCCCACTTTTTTCGTAGCATAGTCGGCTTCTGATTCTTGATAACATTTCCTCGTTTGTGAGAAGGTTCTCTGTCTCTGGAAGTCGATTCCTCCTCTTCAGTTTTCCTCTGATTTCCACTTCATGCGACCGATAACCGCAGTCCCTTACCGCCATTCCTGTCCACTACCGCGCGTTTTCTGAGACGCACTGTACCCATACCCTATCGCTCACCTGTAGAACCGGTAGGTCGAGTTCTTCTGTCATGATGTCGCTTTCGGTTTTTTATTCGTCCTCTCAACTCATCACGCACTTCGGTTTCGTAAGTTGCGTGCCTGACTTCCCCCCTGTGGAGTAACATCTCCTAGATGAATTTTTGTTAGCGTCGTGTTAGCGTCGCACAAGCTTATCCAAATCTACCATGTTCATTGTAAAACTTGGTACAGTCCGACTTGATTGGTCTACAATCCTGTAGCTCATTGATCAGTGTGGCTGATCTAAGAATAATGCTATCTAGTTATTCTAATTATTTAATATTCTGTCATCGACATTCAGTTTCTACTAGCGGACTGCTACTCAGTCAACGTTACGCCTTATGCACGTTGAGAGGAAAGGGTAGATTTTCAACGTATTACCTATTTATCGTCAGCAGGTGAAGGACAACTGACTTGGTGAGTTTAAATCATGCAGGCTGATTGAAAACTCCTGGACATTGCTGTAGAGGGTTTTGTTCAATGTCAATAAAAAATATCGTTGATTCAGTTCCATGGTTAATTCCAGAATAAGACTTCGTCTGTGTTGAAGTCGAATTAGGTAAATAATAACAGTGAAGGAATGAAACTTTCTGCAGGCAAATAAATGTTTGTCGTTATCTCTTAGTGTGGTTGTAGAATACACCTTAGAAAGTTCTAATTAGGGTGGCGAGTTTTGTGAAGCTAAATCTCGGATGCGGTTTCTTCACATTCTGTATATCATTTGTAAGCAGTCAACTCTGTTGAGTTTCAAAAGAGAATCTCCTCGCAACATTACGGACGCTTTAAAGCACTAGCAGTAAGTGTGGCATTTTTAACTGGCAAACCCGGTAAACTTAAGGAGGTTATGTCATCAAGGGCTCCACCAGTCTCTCGGTTCGTCCAACTGACGGTGCACACCAGTAGTTATGCAGACCAGCACATACGCTGCAGACTCGACCTCAATAACGTCTTTAATGCTGATTTTTGTAATTTCATTGTAGCGCCCAGATTTAACACATTGTACTCTCTGGGCTGTATGCATATAATCATGGACTTTTTGCATAACTTATTCAGCTGCTATCCTGTGATCATCGGGATTCCGGTGACAAGGGCTGGTGGGTCGGACAGGAGCCAAACAACGGCCGTATTGGGGTTTTTCCAAGTGCCTATGTTTCCATTGGCACCAACGCAGTTGCGGTTGGTAACGGGGGTGACGTTCCTTCGATTGCTGATGGAGATATGGAGGATCAAGTGTTTTTATCCAACGAAAACCAACACGAGTTCTGTCCACGTTCCATCGCTGATCCTTCGGTAAAACCGGACAACTGTTCGAACACACTTTCAGATCTGGGATCTAGTTCGCCACACGATTCCATGAGTCATATTCATTCACCTCCCGTTTTGCCTGTGGAACTTGATCAACAGCTCCCATTGATTGACTCATCCGAAATCGATCAGCAACAAGTACGCGTTTTCTAAAGATTCTTCCTTTTACAGTCGTACTATGGATTGTTATGCTTCTGTGTTACTGAGTTAACAAATTAATTTTGCGTTTCTTTCCACCCTTTTAGTTACAAAACGATCCTCAAAGCCCGGACACTGACAAAAATGAATTTCACCTAGTGTTCCTGTTTGAGTTCCACACCACGGTTTTTAGCTAATATTGTATATAAAGCTAACACGTAAAACACCACAAGGAGTGGCAAACGTACCAGAATATGAGAAGAAAAATGTACGTAAGGTGAAGGAGGAAAAAAATGTAGAGGGATAAAATAGTAAACGCTACGACGATGCATACAAAGACTTGTAACACCAACGCCATCGATTTCTGTATTTTGCTATACCAGACAGCGTTCTCAGCCAAGGGTGTTCAGTGTTCTTCGAACCTCACCCAGGAAGCCGGAAACGCTATGAACATCCGCCACGCGAATGGACCAGGTTTCGGAGTCGTACAGTAAGACTATTCTATCTACACTCGGCCTTTCACAGAATGACTGAGATCATGCCAATGCTACAGATGATGTAAGTTAGCAAAGGCCATCCGAACCTTTATTATGCGATTTGTAATCTCATCCGACATTCCATCAGCGATGATACAACTCCCAAGGTACATGAACTTCTCGACTGTCTCCAGCTGCTCACCACCAAAGGCGAGGGCAGACGCAGGGCCCTGCCAATTTTGTAACAGCATTTTGCATTAAGTAGGTGCGAAGGCCATATCAAATCGACGAACTGAGACCTCTAATCTGTCTAAGATGTTCTGTGCTTCCTATGAGCCTTCGCAGATTAGGGGGATGTCGTCTGCGTACTCTATGTCTCGAAGTCGGGTGCTTGGGAGCAAATTCACACTGTCATATTTGCAGTCTGCCAGAGCATACTCTAGGATCCCGTCTACTGCAAGGTTGGATAGGAAAGGGTTGGCTGGACAACCTTGTCGTCCCCCACTTGAGATACCAAAGGTCGACGATACGCAGCCATAAACCTTAATCCTGCCTGAGGTCCGACAGTGAAATGCCTTCAGGATGTTCACGTATTTGTAGGGTGTAAATCTTCCTTTGATAGACAGTCTCCGAGTGCAGCTCCGTCAACCGAATCCAAGGCCCCCTTCGATGCCGCAGAGGACAACAATAAACGGCCTTCTATATGAATGGCGGAGTTCATGCATCTTTCGAAGTGTGGGGATGTGATCACTTCAGCCGCGACCAAGGCGAAACCCAGCTTCCTCCTCATGAATATGCTCTTCACGCGTTTCATCTAGTTTACGAATTACGATGGCTGCGAGCAACTCTGACGCAATAGGAATCAGACTAATCCCTCGGTGATTTGCACATGAAGCGCGTGAACCCTTTTGAAAATGAAGACGATGTTAGTCAAGCCCCAGTCATTCGAAACAACTTTACCGATCCAGAGTTTCTGGAACAGCTCTTTAACTAAAGCTGGACCTCCAACTACAATGAGAGCAAGGGAGAGTTTGTGACGTTTCAGAAACTTGGTTTTGAGAGAGCCTTCTGGTTTCCGATGACGAAGAAACGTCACTGGACCAATGAGCATGGGTAGAGCCCGAAGGCGTGGTTAATGATGTGGATGGCCAGTTGAACTGCTGTTTGGAGTGCTCAGCCCAGACGTCCTAAGCCTCGTTAGAGGTTACGAATGAGCTCAACGGTGACTTCGCATATTACCTTGGTTGCATTTTTTAGGCAAATTACTAGCGGTTAACTAAATCTAAAGTAAAGAAATATCTTTTGAATTCACCCAATATAAATTCTATATGTTTCATCACATCAGTCACTGGGACGAGTTTAAATCGATACCGGTAATGTCGTCTGTTTATTACGGAGAATTAGTTTTGTCACTCCAGCCGAAATATTTATGGGTGACTGCCCAGCCATCCTGTTTTAATGACGGGACACACTATCAACATCCTTATCTACTGTTTCTGAGCGTTGTTGAGTAACCTCCAGCGACGGGAAGGAGTAAGCCTAACTCAGAATAGGTAGGCCTGTTTACCGTGCATATCCTGTTGAAGATTGCAAGTTCGTCTTCTTGGGTATAGTTCACTGTACCATGTTAACTTTTGGACGACCTTGACCCACTCATTCATGTTACCTTAAAAATAATGAGCTCCCGATATCTCCTATATATTTTTTTGTTTTCTATGGTTTTCATACATGCACTAACAAGGGGCATAATGCAGTTACAGTGATGTCAAGAACTGTTGTGCAACTCGTCTGTTTTTCTCTTTTTGTTTTCCGTCTCGTCCATTGTCTTTAGCTAATTTATAATTCTCATCCATTTTTAGTTGAAATTCATTGGTTGTGGGGCTTTCGGCACTGTTTATCAAGGCCAGTGGCATGGAAAAGCTGTTGCTTTGAAAGTGCTCAATTTTGTTGCGAACCAGGTGAGCATATTTCCTTGTATGGAGTTGAAATTTTCTTCGTGTTCATAGTTTTTCGAGACTGCTTCGATCGAATTTCTCTGTAAGTCGTCAGGACACTAGACAGTTGTAAATTTTTTTTACACCTTCCACTGCTGATGCGTAGTCGGAGATTTCAAAATATAAGATTAACATCACTCAACCCATTAAGTTTACGACTGCAGATCAGTGTTTCGGCCCAGCGTTTTTCGAAACAGACAATGGTAGGCTGGAGTTTCCGGTCTTGTTTGTGCTTATCAGCGGTACGTATTCTTGCTTAGACGATGAGCTGGATTCCACTCTACATGTTAATGCAACTGATCTCACAATTAAAGTGACCCACCTGTCACATCCAGACGTTCTGCAGCATTTTGTGAATAGTTTTCAGGTTATTCGAACTTCTTAAGAAAAGACATGGTGACGGTTCCACTGATGTCTGATAAAATTGTCTCAGCCACATTTAGATATATGCGATTAATGTGTGAAAAGACGAAGAGGAATATAAGCTCACGGTTTGCTGGTAGTGTTGATGAGTTGAGGACCGTATTCAGTTTGCTTTTATCGTCTACAGTGTGTGTACAAAGATCACAGAACTGGAGAGGAACTCTTTATGACCGTTTGTTGAAAATCTAACTCATTTCGAAGTACTTAGAAAGGATGTCATCTTGACCTGACGTGTACATACCTATTTTCATCTTTATATGGGTCTGTCGAAAAGGATCCCCTCCAAACTATATTTTTCTGGGGTTAATCACGAAAAATGTTTTGCGATATTTGAATTGTTGTGCCTCACAAAATATGGTTTTTGCCAGCATTTTTCAAACTGTCCGCTGATTGGCGAACTGGACTTGTACTGATTCAGTTTTGATGGTTCACACTCGTTGTGAATTGTCTGTAACTATGAAGACATACCGCCTATATTTTGTGGTCATCGACTTGTGTTCCAATACGGTCGCGTTTTCTTTTGTCTTGCTTAGAATCTAGCTCTTGTGGTTCATATATGTCTAGTTTAGACATTCCTGTTTCATTTTGCGTTGACTACACGGATCATAACAGGTTCATAACAGGGGACGTTTGTTACGAAAGTCACTTAAGTACGTGTACATTTGAACACGTGTAGCGAATGTCGATGGCATTTGTTGGTCGTCATGGTCGTGACAACTAATTCTTTTTCGACATGGTTGTCACAATAACTAATGATTCATGTTTACTACTAACATCAGATTTGGACCTAGTGGTGGCGGGAGTAACCTGCCTACTAGTGTCTACATCATCCATGATTTACTTCGTTAATCGATACTTGTGTAAGCTGGTGCCGTGTACGTGAATAGCTTTGCCGTGGCTTTGGGCCTCTTTATTTCCTTTTTCTCGAGTTGACTGCTCAATGACGTGTGAGCTATGAAATTATTCTGTCTGAACATGTGAACATCAATCATCTTTGTTCGAACACACCAAACTAAGCAGAGTGAGCGAAAGATACGTTCATTCTCATTTTGTGGTCCTGATGGTACTGTCGTCCTGTCCCTTTGATTCCGATAATGTGATGCACTTTGATCAAGTGTACGTACATGATGGTTGAATGATGCTTACGATGAATTCAATTGAACGTGTCCACACATAACTGTATGTGTTTGTCGGTTGACACACTTGATGTTAGTATTGTTGTATAACATGCAGCTTCGTTTGTGAGTAGTGTCGCACGACTGGTGCGCACGGAAACTGAGGGGAAGGTTTCAAACACTAAGAAGACCAGGGATTAAAAGCGACTTTTTGGAAACGTGTGTATGCACTGTTCGTGATGTGTCACCAAAGAGAATGTGGCTGCACTACTGTCAAGGATATGAATACACGGCAGCCGCGCAAAATAGTGTTTGCGTTCGTTTTTGCATATTTTCACATACTTGTAATGGATGTCTTGCAATAAACAATTTTCCTAGCCAAGCGTCGTTTGAGACCACGACAGTTTGGCACCTGTTCAGCCGTGGTCCACGTTGCACTTTTCGTTGTAATAAAAGCAAATGTGCGTGGGCATGGGTACCTTGTTCTTAATGGTTTAACTTTCATTATAAAGACGTTCGTCATGACGAACACAGTACCTGTTCTCCATTAGGAATATACTTTATGACCTGTCATTTTATTCGTAATAGCGGTGTATTACTGCAACCATTTTACAGTCAAATCGTTAGTCGTGAGTGGATAGGATTCGTTACTGGAAACAGCCGAAGATACCACACGTTCCTTTCAATCCTGTCGATTCAAGTTTTACATTGTGCTCTAGCATAAAAAGGGTTCCCAAGAAGTCTATTTATTCTCATTATTTTCACTAATCGGAATTCATGAGAGCTATGTGCTACCGAAATTGACTACTTCAGTCACTTCCTCTGCTTTACCCAGTTTCGTTCAGTCTGATATCGTCCAGTATGTTGCAAGCGCCTCGTGGTGTAAATGCTAGGAACTGAAGGTCTACTGTACACCCTAACTCTCCTTGGCCTGCGGTGCGGTTTTACTTGAGTATGGTGAGTGCCGCTGGCGAATCTGTTGCTTTTCCCATCTTATTTAACCCAATGGCGAATGCGTTGCGTCGTTTGTTGTTTTTGCAAGATCGATTCATTTCCCGGCTGTCGCTTACGGTATGAGTGAAGGCTTCTGCAGTTTTCTGTGCACATGAGAGCGTACGTGCGGACATATCTAGTTGGCTTAAACTGCGAAATTCTGTTGGGTTACCTCGGTATTGAGCATTTGTCAAAATCGGTTGATCATGCTTGGGCACTATAATCGCTCCTGTTGACGGTACATATTGTGAGCTATAAACTAGGCCTCAGTGTTGCTTCATGACCGAGCGTATACGCGGAGGAGGAAGATTTACGCTAGTATAGTACGTCTGACGATCTTGAATGGGGTCAAATATCCAGTAGTTTCTCACGAATGTGTTTGTGTGACTTGATATTTAAAAACTAATGCATCTACAGCATTATTTGCCTCTGATGAAAATGCTTTGCAAATATGAGTGAATTCCGTGATCCCCGTTAACGACATCTTTTCGGCAACGCAAGATCTTAATTTGTCTGCTCGAAACACCTAGACTACATGCGACCTCCCGCTTAACACAATCGATCCCTTGAAACATCTATCCGATAAATTCGTCCTTTATCATACTCAAACGATGAGCGAGATTGATCTTAGGTTTGTTGGTACCCAGCACGTGCTAGTGTATTCGATTCCACATCGGATTGTCATAAAACGATTTAAATGCGGGCTGGCCTAAAATTAACCTGCGGGAGGTGTACGTTTGGAGTTACTACTTATGAGTTAGTAGATGGGCACATCCAGTACCGGCTGCGTGTCGTGGGTATGCTTAACACGCCTGTGTGGTACGTCGAAGAGTAGAAGTCACTGGCTTTCCTATTGCGAGTGTGTATGCATCGTGATCATGTTTCGATGGATTTGTATTTTTCCGTGGACAACGTCGCCATCGCTATTTTCATCACCATCTGCAACACTTCTATTTTTCTTAAGCGCTCGATGACTCCAATAAAAACAACGTTTAAATAAAGCAATCAGTATGCGAAAACTGGTAGATGCAGGTATTTCGTATTGACTCGTCAATTACGTCATTCTAACCCAAGATTCTTACGGTTTGCCGAAGCAGTCGCAATCAACCGACTCAAGCCAGCTCTCTGTGTTCAGAAACAACTGTTCGTGAATTTGACCCTTCCCTGGACTTAATGACCTATTCTAACCCGCTGATTAACTATCCATCCCACTGGTTTGCTGCAAAAAATCCATCAGTTATTGTAAATTTGGTACCAACAAGTCATTACGGAATGTTCCGACTGCTTTGTTTAAACTGTTCGAGGGAACCAGTTGTTTTTTCCAAAAAAAGTTATCCCTGTGACCCGTAGACGTCACTATAACTTTGGTACTAATACGTCAATACGAAGCGTTTTCATTTGCCACATTGATGCTTAACTAGCATGCAACGGCGCACAGACAGGAATATCGTAGTTTAGGACTACAAGATGATGAAAAATTCGACTTGCTCGATTACCTATCATTTACAGGAAGACATTGGCAGTTTCAACATCTCTGATACACCTCGCTAACAAACAGACGACTTGCAAGCGAGGAGTAGATGACGTCCGCAAAACGTTTTCTAGTACATCTTATTGTTCCACTGGAATACTTGTTCCCCACAGACCCCGGTGATGTAGTCTACGGCGACCGATCCATCTCTGCAGATTGTTTTCCGATTGTTTCGTTTTGAATTGAACAAGAACTAAATGATTTATTTTTCCTTTCTTTTGACGATCTTTTGTTATAAGAAATTAACCCTCTAGCTGAGAACTAGACCGGGATTTTTGTGGACTGCTTCTACCCTCCGGACTGATGACTCGAAGCCCACGTGTACCGCAGTGCGTCTCGCCGTAGTGAACACCATCCTTTGCACTAGCATAAACTTTTGTTTTAGTGATCATGTGATGCGCTAGCCTGTGTCAACTATCTCGGACACTTTCTCCAATTGATTGTGATTATACATGTTTGGTTTAAAATTCGTTTTATTCTTCCTTCAAACAATATGCTGGCGTGGTTAGTTTGAAAAAACTTGTGCGATTGGTCACGTGTCGATTTATTAGTCAATTTTCATGTGTGGTTATGGTTAATTTTTTTCTCGGAGAAGGTGTCCGGGCATAAAGTTTGGATTTGGATTTCAATTTGTCCCCAGGCCTTTTGGATTAGTTTTCTCAGCTCTAAATAATTGAATTCGGCTCCTGTGACCCGCGAAACGTTTGGGTTGTTCTGTTCAGATATCATTTCTGTGACACATCTCTTTTTGGGTTACAGGTAAGTTGTATATAGTTAACATTAGCTTGACCTACTTATCTTCTCTCAAGATGATTAAACGTTCTAGTTTTTGCGAAAACAGTTTGTTTGGAACCGTTTATCATTTTTATGCAATTCCCTACTCTGCCATGAGAGTGCATGTTGTGATTAGCACTAATTTGCAAGTCTATATTGAAGAACGATGCGCTTGTACGTACGTAGTCTGATTCGACGAAAGATCTTTGTCAGCGGAACAACGATTGTCCGATTATCTCAGTATCTGACACATAAGTTGGTCGGCAGCCTGTATTCGTGTCCTGACCCGCGCCCTTTGTTTTATCGGGATTTTCTGTGGGATAGTGTTTGACATTTGATTAACATATCATTGAATTTGATCCATGGCTGCAATCGTATCTCCTCTGTCAGCTCCGCAATCTGTGTTGCTCATACAGTTTGCTCGACGGACAAGTGTCTTCACAAGCTAGCGGTATGGTTATACCAAAGTTTGCTGTTTCGTGTCGATACCACATTCGTGATTTATCCATAGTAGAGCAGCCATCCGCATTCAGAATGGTTACGTCTTATGTGATGACGGTTCCGCAGCGATAACTGATCCTTTAACCTGGCTGGTCTAGAATTTAACGTTGATTCGGCAACACGACAGAACATCTAACTGTCTGCAGGTTAGAAACAGAAGCTCTTTTTGTTCTCTTGTTGCCATCGCTCAGCTACTGGTCAAAGAAGCTTCACATCTTTGTCAGTTGGTGCATCCCAACATCGTGCAATTTTACGGTGTTTGTGAACTGGGTGTGCACAACACGCCAGCAATCGTAATGGAGTTCGCGCACGGTGGACCCTTCAATCGATTGCTTGCCGATCATCCCTCCTTAGATCCGACTACGTTGCTCGAATGGGCTGGACAAATCGCTCGGGGAATGGCCTACCTTCATTCAGATGTTCGACTAGTACATCGCGATTTGAAGTCGTCCAACAGTATGTGACTTTTCTGTTGCTAGGATATGTTTGATGTCTTTTTCTTATACCATACTGCCTCCTGTGTTTCTGAATGGAATTCGAGGTGCCATCATCGCCTGGACGTTGTACTGTTATTTAGATAATTATTAACTGCCAAGTGGACCGTGAAAAGAAAAAGTTGTAATTCAATGATAAAAATGACCGAAAGATTTACTGATGTCGAATTTCAGACAATGAACATCGAGGTGTGTATCACGTTTAATCAAATGACCGAGTGGTCAGTGAGAATGAGACAGTTTTCTTATGGCTTTTGACTACTCCTCTTTATCGATTGCTCTTACATAAGAGACAACTCAACTAACAAAGAACGACGTTCACTCCGTCGAGTTCAGTTAATCGTCACCTACCTTAACGTCCCCAGACAGAGGCTAGGTGCATGACTAGGTCCGCCATTTGAGATGAAATAAGTTGATGTCGACATAACCTACGGCTTCCACCATCCTATTCCTTTGTCATTATTTTACAAAGACTGCATCCACTTGACCACACCCAAGTAAATCATTAAACCGAATCACTCACCACATCTGGACATTTTTACAGCCACAAACCCTGTGAGTTACGAGTACCCGATCCGAGATACGAACGCGACTCACAGTGACTAACCTAATAATGTTTTCGTTTCTGTGTATCACTTAATCGTTTGTCCTTCTTGCATCTTATGACAGTCAGTTGAAACATTGGCAGAATGTTCGAAGTGGCGAGTGTTCCGGCTAGCATCCTTATTACATGCACCAACCACCTAAGCATTCTTAA
>LOND01003557.1:35770-51779 GCA_014220965.1 Paragonimus kellicotti
GTTACCGGAGAATAAGGATCGATTTCTGAAAGGTGAAGGGATACAGCTGATGAATCTGATGTTGCGGTGAGCTTTTTCTATTTTTGCTTTCACTGAATGAGTTTTTGTTTATTTTACTCCCAAGGTTCGTTCGTATCTGAGCGAATGCATAAACAAGTTTCCTCAGAACATTGTCGGTGACTGAGGCAAACGGTAGTTAGTAAGCGAATCAACTTCGTTTTGATAACGGCGATGTGTTGATCAATGTGTTGTGTGTATGTGACAGGTTTTTCTGCTACTTTATTATGGTGGTCAGGCTTCTGCGCTGTTTTGATCCGGAGGGCAATGCTGATTAGGACCTTGGTCTTTTCAGATTCAACCACATCAGATAAGTCTAATGAGAGCAATCAGACAAAAGCAGCTTAGCTCATAGGTTTGTGGCACTACTGACCGCGTAGAGGTGTTTAAACAACGAGGCACGAATGTATGAATAGACATTAGAACTATATTTGTAGAGGCATCATTACGCTTTTCCGCGTACGAAATAAGGAGGTTGAAAAAGGTACTCTCACAAAAAGAACTCTGAAGGCCTAAAATTTGACCATTACCGCCGGCCTATTATCCTGTACGGTCGGAAAACCCGCACTTATTCTCAGAAGCTTGGTGTAGCATACAGTACATCTGCGCGCAGCAATAAACCGAGTGAATCACCAGCGTCTTATTCATCGCGTCCCTGGGCTGGGTTGGTCCTTTACTACCAAGCGAGTCAGGGTCGAGTCCTTCAAGCAACCCTACATTTCGTTGCCTCGCAGGTCAGGCTTTTGGGTCAAAGGCGCCGTGTGGGTCAACCAAGAAAATTCTATTTCCTTTTGTCCTACAATTCAGACTGTTGAGTCAGTGACTTATTCTGAAGTCCTCTTGTCACTCTGAGACATGCGTGTGGACGCAAGTCGTTGTCTGTCGGGACATGGAATGTGCGTACGTTGCTGGATCGATGCAGCACCAGAGGACCAAAACGCTACACCGCATTGGTCGCCATGGGACTGGGCCGCCACGGCATCGTTCACGACTGTATCCCTTCACCTTTTAGAAATCGATCCTTATTCTCCGGTAACATGAGTGCACTGCATAAGCAATCAAAAAGATTGTGCATTAACTCAATTTCCTCACGACTGACCGGATCATGTCGTTTGTAGACGGCTAACTGTTGCAACAGAATATCTATGCCATCCACTTCGCCTAAAAGACGGCGATTGCTTTCATCTAATTGCAGCAGAATGGATAATAGCTCGCTCACGTATAGCTTGTTCCGATCGAATACCGGACGTCGTTGGACACGACGTAACAACCACGAGAACAAGCCTTGGTTGGACATGGTTACGTTCATTTCGGGCCGTACTTCCAGCAAACTTTCCACGATCCCTGTGGTTAAGAAACAATAAATGTGGAAGACGAATAAACGGAGACTAACTGTATGAAGAACTTAATGCAACGATGGAGCGTATGGTAGTCAACAAAAATGCGCGCGCTGATTCCAGGATGTCAACAATGCAGAATTTAGAAACCATGGTCAAACACAATTGTTGAAAGAAAGTACTATAAACGAGAGCCCACTTCCATGTTTGTTCCTGTATGTATCGGAATAATCCACGGGTTACTGAATATGTATGTGGTTAAGATAAGCAAGCCCTAACTGCAAAACAAAATAGCCGAGAAACACTTTTGCTGGATAGTGCGAACTCTGATATTACTAAGTGATTTTATACTTGTTTTGGAATTCACTCTTATAGCTGAAGATCTAATGCTATTTAATAAGTAAACACATTGAAACCAAACGAAACGCTCGGTGTTTCGACGTACTTCTGCAGAAAGTAGGAAGTTTCTACGTAGAAGAAAAGGTGACCAAGATATTACTTCGAAGGAAAAAAACTTAAATCGTGCGACGTACACCAATGGTCAGTATAGCAGTGACGGGCATTACGAACAAAAGACGCTAAAAAATACACTCACCGTAAAGGAATGAGCCGCAAATCAAAAACGTAACATGAGATTAAAAAAAAAAGAAATTGATTCTCACCAAGAGTCTTGTGTACACCATCGGCTTCGTCCTTTTTCGTCTCATCAAGACGCGAAATGTTCTGCATCAGCAACTGAATCAGCTGACCATTGAATAATAAATCCAACAATGGATTCACTTTTTCCGGACCAGCCTCCGTTAGACCGTTGACTTCAAGCAGTTCGTTCAACAAATCGATCACCGATAGACTGATGTCAGTGTTCTCATGTGCTAACAGTCCAAGTAGCAGAGAAATCGCTCGAGTTTGGTTGGCTAGCACAGGATATAGGGTCGGATCAGCTGCCAGTATCTGACAAGGCGGAGGACAAACAAACATAAAACACTGCTTAGAAGTGACAATAAACCGCACTGTACACGGAGAAACGGACAGATGTGGCGACTGTTTGCCAATGACAAAACAACCTGTGTCTGTTCAAATTAATAAAATCACTGGCGAAGAGTGATCGAGCAGCTGATAGATACGCACTGAACGTCACTTACAGCTAACTGCCAACATCGTGTTCAGATAGATTATTCAGCCAGCTGCTTTCACTCTTGTTGGAGATTAATAGCAGTGAACAACTTTCTTGATACGATTTGAACTACCGTTAACACAGATGTAATGCAGCAGTGTTGACCACTGCGTCATTAGCCTCAAAGTAAACAAGACATGAAAAAGCTCAACCATATTCCCCTGAGCAAGGTACAGGTTGCCCAATCGTTTCGAAGACAGACATACCCGCTATCCAGTTAATTTTAATGAACAACCCTACTGTAAGAACTTCTCGGGCAACGGATTCATTTCAGCCTGTTGAGAAACATCTTAATTAGCGATGACTAGTCAGGGGGTACGTTAACATAAACTGAGTACAACTCACAATCCAGGCAAACATATTAATCGACTCATCCCAAGAGAAAGTATCACTCAATGCCATCCTGAAGCCCATCTCTCCGTGTCCAGTTTGGTAACAACACAAAGTGTGTTTTCACGCTGTGGAACTGGAAATAACCTTCCACGTGAGGATCAGCTGCTAAAGAAGCATGCTTGTCCAACGAGTGAGCGGCAATAAACCATGGTACTATCAAAACGTGGTGGATTTGTAGGCCGGATTACCTACAATATACCACGCTGGCTCTTTGATAGTACTAGGACATAGCGAATATTATCACCATCACAGAAGGGATTCAACTGCATCAACGAAAGAACATGGGCTTCAAGAACGCGTGCCATTCTTATGATGCGTGGACGTTACGGCTCTGCAAATCGTGCACAAACACCTTAGGCAGCAGAGGGAGCACCGTGATGATCATCCAGCTCCAACCGGCACGAAGGGTATGCCGAGCACCCTGAATGTACAGACCTCAGCCAGAAGGCGTAGGAGTTAACTTGATCATTGTCCGTTGGCCCACACGTTGATAGACGCGACACCTCGTAGTCCAGGTACGGTGGTCATCAGAATCTCAGGGAGAGAGAGCTTCGTCTGTCCTAATTCCAAACGGGTGTATTGGACACCCTGGATGGCCGGTCTCCATTCAAAAAACGGAAGAAACATTATCCAACATTGGTTCCTAACCAAAAACGAACTCAGCCATTCACTACACTCCCTTGCATGTTAATGTGAAACAATGGCTCAGAGTAAGTAGTCTCAAACGAACCACCTATTTGGGCATTAGCAACCGTGGAACACCATGTCCGCACAGCTTGTGTTTCTTACAGTAGACCACCTAAAATACCCTGGTCGATGACTTAACTGATGATGGTTCAGAGCGAACGGCGACTGTCTCAGGGTAAAGAGCAACGAACACCTAATTGTCAATTCCCAATATCGAATCGAAGCCAACAAGTCATAACTGATCGCATAAGACAACGGAGTGGTCGGCATTACGGGTGTCAGAACATTAGAATTGTGAAGCAGAAGAAACACGACCAGACGGAAAGAAAGAGATTGGTGCTGATAAAGACAGAAAACGAACAACGCAATGTGCACATAATGACAATGACCTACAATTTGTCTGTCAGTTCGGAAAAAATATCAAAACAAGTCCATAGATTGCAAAATGAAGCCAATGAATTGGATTACTGATGAGTAGTCGGGGATTTGGTTAATTTCAAGTTGAACATCACCCACAATTGATCGCAGCTGTCGCATTCCCATAGACTTTCCAGTCGGCCCCTTTCGAAAAAAGCACTAGACTCGAGTTTCGCTCTCATTAGAGCTCGTCAGTAGTGCATATCCTTGCCACTGCCGGGACTAGAACTCCGGCCTTGCTTTTCGTGAGGCAACCGTGTTTACCACTGCGCCATTGACCTCACATTAGGCACGACCGAATTATCATATGTGAACGCTCAACCACTTTCGCTTGTGAGTAATGATCAGGTTGCCCGATCGTCTCGATAGGAGACACAGTTACTGTTAACTCCAATCGATAACCCCGCGATTAGGACTTCCTAGACAGGTCGAAATCTCCGATCTCATTAAACCTGCTAGGCGATATTTTAGATTACTGATGAGTAGTCGGGGATTTGGTTATTTTTCAAGTTGAACATCACCCACAATTGATCGCACTGGATACAAGGAAAGTTAGTGGAAGAAAATTTCTCGGAAAATTAACCGTTCGCTTGTGGACAATAATAAATCAGCAATAACGCTGGGACAAGAAACAATGGAATCTGATAATAACAAATTAGCGCAGTCAACCTTACAATGATCGATCTTTCAAAGTCAAGGACAAATAGTTGAAAATATTTTTAAACTGTGTGAAAAGTAAGAACGTGTTTATTATGCCATAGCGTGGTAATTTAATACGCAGTTTCTACAATGATGACAATAAACGCAACATATAGCGTTCCCGGTCCGGCGAAAATTAAACCATTCAACAATGAACAAAGACGCTAAGCTCAATGTTATAGACTGCAGTCGAATGTTGAAACGAAAGAGGCCGCTTGGACCGATCATATGAGACCCAACCTTATAGTCAGGCTTTAACCTGATAAGCAGAGCTACACTGTTAGGATAGTTTGTCAGATAGGATATCAATGATGTTCGTCGTGTACCACAAACAGCACAAATCCTTTCTGTAACAATGCTTCCGTGTCCTACCCCCATTTGCACCAATTCAGCTTCACATGCTATTCCTGACAGACAGTTTCATCTTTGCTCAATCAATAGAAGATTTTTTGGATACGCACTTTTTTTTAAAATCTTTTACAGCATACCAATTTTTCATTGTACATCAATGAGCGTAAGTCAAGCAACCAACGTCCTTTTCAGAGAGTCAGGAGAGAATGTACGACATTACAGGGCTTTTAAACGACGGGGATTTGAAAGTACTGTTTCTTAAGACGATTAAAACGTCATAAATTATAACAGTAGGTCCATGATAAACTCCTTTGGTTTTAAATGACATAAAAGCCTAAACGACTTGAGTTGTGTTATTGCTATGCAGTGTGTCAAGTATTTAGAAGACTATCCGTTTCTTTATATCATATCGGTCAACAGCTTTCAAGGAAATGGGAAAATGCAGGAAACACGATATTTAATAAAGATGGTTCCAAAATGAAAACGAAGTTGTACGAACAGTAATCAATGATATGTGGTTAAGATTGTGGTGAGTATGAAATGAACGTCACTTAAAACTGTGCAACTTTGTGATCACACATGCCTCGGTAAGACCTTTTCAAAAAGAGTACAGAATTAGAGTTTCATTCTTCAGCTGTGTATATCTTTACTAAGATCAGGATTATAACTTTGGCCACGTTCTACCGAAACAACCATGCTGATCACCGTAACGCTGACCTCACGCTAAACACGACCGGATTGCCACATGCATACGCACAGCCACATCACTGTGTAGGTAACAATCAACTAACCTGATCGCCTCCAATCGAAAATCCCACATTTTCTTCAAGGTGAAATCATACACATAATTACACTCGCTCAGCGATGTTTTAGTTATTAGCAAACTATTTGATTTACGTAAATATTACACCACTATTATAATCATTGTCAGTTTTGAGTCGCACCTGTGGGCAGTATGTCTCGGGATGTCGCTGGTCCTGACAGTCATCCACGGAACAGCCGAGGGATAAAAAAGAAAAGCAATGGGGCTTCACGAAAGAGAAGAGTCAGCAACTTTGCGGATACAGAATCTCCAGTGACTGCGACATACACCATCTCGTGCAGTGTCTTTAACCCGCGATGTAGACGGTTGTGAAATCATTAACCAGGTAGACGACGCCTACCAATCTTGCTCAGCGGAACGGTCAAGGCATTCACAGCTCGTGATCCCGTTATCATCTGTCCACCTTGCGGTGCTTTCCAATCATGAGCAGCCAAACTGAACAATGCGCAGTGCAGCAGACACTCTGTCAGCATACGGACTACTTGACCAAATCAGAGAATACTGTGAACTTTCACTATATCGGTTATTGGTAGCAATCGTGCACATTCTTTAAATATGCACGGACTGGTCGTCGCCTTGCTCACTGTCAGTCGATTTGATACAGACTAACTGGTAGAGAGAAACAGTGGTCGAATACCGGGATTCTAGATGTATTTTCCACAGTAAAGAGCTGGGTCTCTAATCCACAGAGCGAAAGTGACTTAAATATCACTCCAGCGTATGCTGCTGAACGTTCAACTATTAGAATTCGGTCTTGCCCAAAATGAGGCGAATGACATAGTGGTCAACACTTTTGCCTCGTGATCAGTTCTTATTCCGGTCTTAGAAAGAACACGCACTGCTGCTGGAGTCTAACGACGGCAGAATTCCAGCCTAGTGCATCTTTTCAAAAGAGTGACCAAAAAGTCTATGGGAGTGCAACAGCTGGGATCAATTGTGAGTGATGTTTAACTTGAGACAATTGGTCGAGCAAAAATAAGCACTACGGATTTGCCCTAAGGAATCCCAATGTGCATTACGCAATCAAAGGATCAAGGATGTGGGGGAATTCATGCAGACGGTATAAATGACCAATACGTTCTGTTACGAATAGATTGATAATTATTTTTCAACTGAGAAGGACACTGAGACTGCGTTCAGCTGGATAGCCATAGCAACAACGAATTATTAATGTGCAGTAACAACCTACTGAAAGCTGATGCCATACTAACTAAAGCACGTACATTACATCGAGTGAAGTGGGCAGAGTGTCACGTTAATTGAAATGACCGTATGAACAGTGTTTTTTGCAGCTACGAAAATAGGTTTACTTTGGAAAGCGTCAAGGGTTGGTAACTCGACTGGCACGACCTACAGAGTTCACTTTCAAAAATATAGTATCAGCACGTCAGCGGTTTGGAGTCGTTTTCATCTGAAGGATTGATAGAGTCAGCCAAAATGAAGGGAAAACAGACGCTGTTTTTTTACACCTGTAAATTGGAAGCAACCCTTCGCCTTTTATGCACGAATGAACAACGAACAATTCCTCCCTTACGTCGACACATGCGATTCGAGTGCCCAGATGAAAGAGTTAACAATCCGAACCTGAATTCCACAGAGGACCTATGGAGTGACATCATCAGAGAACGGCATCTGAATGGACGAAGTTTTCAGTACAGCGCGTTATAGCATGAGTAGCGAAATATCCAAGATTAAGATTTGAAACCTCTGGTAAACAGTACACAAATGATTGTCCGTTTTATCTCGAAAACACATATATTTCAGTGACTTTTCTTATTTCGACACACAATGTCAATTCCAGAAACGACATAGAGATTATTTCTTATACGATTTTGTGCTTTCGGTTCATTTATGTCTTACAGATAAAAACAAGTACACCTATACTTATGACGCATGATTTTATAAACTTTTTATCCAAAATAATCAATGTATGCCGAAGATCGATCGAGATGGCATAAAAACGACTTTTTCACGGATTTGCATATTCAGGCTCACTGTACGTTCTTGTCCACGCCCGACGGTTGAGGCTGTGCGAGGGGCGTGACTTAAGCATTGTTAAAGTGACCAAACATTTAAACTGGCAGAGTTGTCATAGTCGAAAATACGGTAGTAGTCAGTTGATAACAATGAACGGGGTGTTTAACAGGAGGTCTAAATGTCAATCAACTTTTAAAACATAACAGACTGAAACTTCTAATTTTGATGAACCTGTCACCGTTAACTAGTAAACTTTAAAACAACCTGAATTGAAACAAGTCTAGAGTTTAAAAAGCCCGCGGAGTAATTGTTGCAAACTAAACAGTTGTCTGCGTTGACGGGACACAACAACCATCCGACGGCAAGAAACTTTAAACTCAAGAAAAAATGGGTGAAAAACGTGCCTGATATTTTTGGTAGGCGCACGAAATGTTAACGAACTGAAACGCCGCTCCACGCCCTACGTCAACAGTATGAGTCCCAATCAACAGAAGAATAAGCGGGACTAGTAATGAGTAGCCGAAACTACCTAAGAAGTATTGTTCACTCACTCTTTGGTCATATGGACGACCTGATTGTGCCGTCATTCGAGTTGCCGTTTACCGCAACGGCGACGTTAAACATTTTCGAAAATGTAACCAAAAGAAAAGGGCGACATAGAACTGACTAAATATGATCGGATAAAAGCATTTTATAGATTAAGGCAAGCCACTGATTACGACACGTAGCCACGTCGGACAACGCTTCTAACTACCGATTTTAGTGAACACCAGGTTCCAACTGGTCGGACGACACCTTTCGGCTTTACCCAACGACGGCGAGACCATTAACACCCAGATAAAACCACTATGTGGTTGCACAAAGATGCGATTGTGAAATATGAAAAAGATTGTGACGGAAGTTCTGTTAAAAGCTGATATCTGTGTTGTCCAACTCAAACATAGGTGCCAACGCCCGTCACAAAATAACCGAGAGAAACGGCGGACTGGTCCTGAAAATACCACCCCGATGAATCTACAGGTTACAGGTTTTACAGGGACAGAGAGATTGAATGCAAATAAGTTCCTAGTTTCGTGCTTATCCCGGAATAAAATTGGTTATAACGTTAACAAATGTGAAGAAAATGGCTGTAAGGAAGGAAAGTGGAGTCAGAAGAGACATAAGGACCTGCAGTAAGTCAATACATTGAAGCAGTCTTCTGATGTAAACGGACAACAACAAAAAACAAGCGCAAACGGCTAGCCGCATCCGCTTCGGAAGCAGCTAGTCACATCGATCAAGATGAAAGGACGACTACATATAGCGTCCACTTCAGGTGGTTCGCACTGCACAACTAACAGTTCCATTCACATACATCATATACAATTTCCTAAAACTATATATGCCCTTGTGTTGTGGAATAAAGCTGCATAACGCAACAAACGTGCCGGAACAAATGAAGAGAACGATTATGCTGATGTGCGGTAAAAATGGGAGATGTAGAGACATTACATTGGTGCATGCAGAGATTCATAGCACCAGGTTCACCGACTGCTATTCTTTGCCATATGAGAAAGTGTCTCTCATCAAAGATGTTCATCATTCTCCAGATCCTAACAAAGTATTCTTGAACGCTCCACAGAGGCAAGCTTCAGTGTCAGTGCCTCTACACTCCAAATACCGTTCCCAATACCATGTTTTCATCATAACACACCACTTGCAAACAAGCGGTAAGTCAGTATCCGTGAAATACGTTCGAGGCAAAGAAGCTTGTGAGACCAGATCACTAAGCTCACGGGTCGACAGAGTCTATCCATTCCCAAGTTACGTCGGCGAACTTCGGCACTGCTGACAAGTGTTCCTAGTAAACGCTTCTAACACGCAAGTGGCATCGACCGTCCAAAACGGACATTATGTGGACCTACTCCGAGCGAATGGTTCAGGAATCGAAGCAATACAGTGAGACAGCTCACACGGTGAAATTATACAACCAGCATTCCATTGGAAGTTTGAGACTATGCTGACACCACAGATATCGTTAGCTGGTAAACACTATCTGATGTCTAGCCATAGGAATCATGGTAATAACAGACAGTCCGGCACAACTGATACAGCTCCATTATCTCCAATGGGTCTACATCAGCATTTCCAATCATTCAGGATGAGAGCAAGCGAACAGTCCTGTCAGTCTTCAAGCAATATACTGCATTTGGAAAGTGCAAAAGAAACATGAAGCTGACGAGTTGAAACTTTCAATCCGTCTAAGAGATGCTGGGCTACACGTGGACCATCGCAGGTTAGAGCAACGATGTCTGCAAATCCGGTCTAGAGGTCTCGTCGTTTTATCCGTCCACTCATAACGTCAATGACCCAACTAGAATGTGCCTTGACTCCATTCACCGCTCACCACAACGGTGACCCGGGATGTTTTTATAAAAAGTCATTAAACACAGAATAAAGGTGGATAGAACAACGCAAAACAGAAGGACTGAAAACGTTGTGGATGCAGTAGGCCACTGATTGCGGCAATAAATCACCTCGGATAAAGTTTCTTATCGGCAATCTGAATGATCATGAAGCCCAAAACAGCGTACGCTACACTCATTCGCTTCAACTAACATAATGAGTCTTTGTATTCCATGGTGGAATCGTTGCTCGAACTTCCTGTGGTTTCACCCAACTGCTAGCGGTTTCGGCAAATAACGCCAGGGGCTAGCAAGTGAAGCAGGGGAACCAACTATCGCAGACAGCATACCAGATTATCTGACCAACTGACTGCATATCCCCAGTCCTGAAACAGGTAGTTGCGCGCAGTAGCATTGCTTAGGCGATCAGTCTGCTGGATGTGAGCTAAGTGGTTGAGACAACGATGACCAAACAGAGTAAGTCTGCCAACATCCTCTTCACGAACAGACAACGTCTCCACAGCATAGATCAAAACAGAAAGCGCACAATTACTATATAACTTTCGTTTCAGAAACAATGAGACGTCAAAGATTACCCAGGTTGACAAAGGCGAAACGTGCCGTTGGGGTTCTCACTGGTAACCCATCAACAGCATTACGAGCTGACGAGATAGTGTTGCACGAGAATGTGAAACAGTGAGCATACTCAAGCGGACCGTCCGTATTGATTGTGCAAACCACATTCTACAAAGACCAGTGCAGTCATTCACTTTATTCAGCATAGTCTGTATGCCAATAGCAAGCACAAAAACGTGATCCGGACAAAGGTGGCTACTACAAAATGCACGACAGTTTAACGGAGTGATGCCACCTGTAACTGACTATTACGTGATTAGCTTGTGTCCACAGCTGCGGTTTTCAAGTGATACAAGGCTTCGTCACGGCAGCTCAGTTGGAGAAAGGTGAACCCGTTGAACAATCAAATCTCCGAAAAGTATGACGATGTTTGAGTGCCGTCCAGCTTCAGCAGGCTGATTAGGATACTATAAAACGCATTTTCCGTGGCAACCTGGACGACTGTTCGTTGGAGTGGACATTGATAGGATAACAGTATAACGCCTTTCTGATTTTCATAAACAGACCAACCCAACCACAAACAAGAAAGCAACGACTTAACAGTCCGATCAACTTGGCTTTTCT
The DNA here is from genome assembly GCA_014220965.1 of Paragonimus kellicotti. Lineage (NCBI taxonomy): Eukaryota > Metazoa > Platyhelminthes > Trematoda > Plagiorchiida > Troglotrematidae > Paragonimus > Paragonimus kellicotti. Next base: position 47,270 of record LOND01003557.1, read on the forward strand.
ATCCCGAAGGCGCAGTGTATAAGAGACAGGTTTGATTCCGATTACTGTTGCACGCAATAGAAGTATTCAAAGCTACGTCAACTCTCAGAGTTGTTCGACCGTGTTGGATAATACGCCGGCGGTCGCCGTCAAACGTTGAGCGATCGGACTGCACCCTTTCCCGATTGTGTCTCACCGGACCCCCTCTCTTCTTATCCGGTGCTGCGATCATAAAGATAACTCTGTTGAGTTCTCATGGGATCGTCCCTTACTGTCTAAACAACTCTGCGTAATCAGCGGAGTGGCATCCAACTCTATGAGTGTAAATGTGTTTTTGTCCGAATACTCCCATTTGGGTTATCTGACATGGTTTTACAGGATGAAATCAATGTCCAGATCAGCTTAGCCTTCCGGATCGATGCAGTGTAAAAGCTTGACCTCAATATACGAGCATAGGTCAAAGATGATCCTATGTGTTTCTGCATGCAGGGACCTTCAGCTTGTCAGAGCCTAGATAACAGCCACGACGAAATTTCATGAGTAGCTAGCAATACTAACGGTCATGAAGGTCGAACGTGCAAAGCCTCTCTAAGCCCGTTATAACGTCGACCTCCACGGTTTCTGCCGGTGCAAACAGAAGATGGAGTGATCGACTGTGAATAAGCTTGGCCTTAATCGCCAATTTTCCAAACTTCACTTGCTAGACTAGTAGTCTAACGGATAGCTGGTAAAAGTATTCAATATATTAAAACAAATTAGAATGTAAAGGAGTACCTGCATTTCTTCTAATGTTTCTTGCAAATCCACTTCAGACTGCATGAACCGCTTTGGCTGATCAGGGAATTTGGTACGCGCTTCCTGGTTTGCCAAGGATCGTTTCTCTAACAATAGCGTCAGACGCCGTATGGTAGAATCATCTACTTCACTAGCCCCAACCGTGGTTGGCATTCCTGGTTCATCATCGATTTCGTATTCAGTTAGGTTCAAATTCCGCACTGAGCAGAGAAAAGGTATGACATCAAATAAGCTCTCAATGGAGAACTAAATTTATGTAAGCACTCACGACTTTAACGATCTCAGTGAAACCGAATATCAACGAACAACAGCCAACTAAAAAATAACAACATACAGTGCTTAAGGAGAGAATGCACAAAACATCAGTGAGAGTACAAGCTGCAGTGTCAAACCAACTAAACGATCACCAAGGTCGAAGCCACGCCTCGAAACTGCCCATTAAGAGGGATGTCTTAAGTTAGCCATGCAAAGTTACACACCAAATGTGAGGAAGCTACAAGAACTCAACACCGTTATCATCTGAACCTCAGTCAGCGAAACACCGGTTAGGAGTACTGGGGATTTCTAATTTCAACTTAAATTTCAATGTACGTACGTGGATTAAGGTTTTCAACGGGGTACTAAATTGTCCCTCAACGTACACGAAAATAAGTCTCTTTGGCGAATTAGAAGCAGCAACTGATGAACATTTCTTCGCACGAAATCTCGAATGTATACCTGTAATATCTGGAAAAGGATAACCAGCTCAACTATATGCGATCAAAGCAAATTAAGGTTGATAGCAATGGAGAGTGGATAAATAATTATTTTCCCTGTTACCCCTAGATTGCTTGGCAAGTTAAATGTGCGGTGTTCATCGACATTATTTTCTTGGTCTTCTTCAGTACACGGGATATTCTGTACTTTTTTTCTCAGCACGTATAAATAAGTCTTCTGTCGGCACAATCCATCTGATATCTTAGTTTCGTCGTGAACAAAACAGCTGAATACTGTAAACTGTTGTGTCGTGTGCGTCGCGCAATATATTAGGCTCTACAGGATGGGAGGTCGGAACCGTTTTTTCGTATGCCTGAAAAACCACTCATATTCCCGGCTATTCAAGCCATTATGACAGCGTCGATGAGAACGTAGACTTACTTTTTGCCTCCGAGCGCCTGTATAATAAATTGACATTTAGGTTTCATTGTCGATGCCTTAAAACACTCAGTGCCCAATTTACTGGGTTTAAAGGAGTCGACTATACCCTGTTAGACATAGGACAGAGAGCTAAATAGTGCCGTTTAGCCGGCATGGACCATGCATGGAAAGTGCACAGCCCTCACACCTGACGGACCAGCTGACTCCCCTTTCCCTGAACGAAGACATTTCTTTTCAAAGTGTAAGCGAATTTGGTTGGCTCAGCCTGACACGAGTTGATCGGTGACGAATTCAATTGAAGCAAATCTAACAGTCAGTTCTTAAATCAACGATGCACACCTACATGACATCAGTGCGGCTGCAACCAGGATAAACTATCGGTAACAGAACAGTAAGATCGTCATCATGGCCAGGCCTATCACTGTCCAAGCAAAGTGGGGTGAAATGATGATGTCATAATTTGCACTGAGTCACACAACAACTCTTACCCATGGCACGAGGAGGATCAAACCGAGGTCTGTGAGAGACTAAACAAATGCTGATGACGTCCGATGCATGTGGAATACCAGTCTCTATTCATTTCAACGGTGTTTACTCACCATTCACATGTGCTTCTGAATGGCTCGAATTGCTAATGTGATCCCCGATTTTTTCAAGATTTATACAACAGTTAACAACACTTGAGACAAAGTAGCGAACATAGCAGAAGAGTACGGCAGTAGTCATTGCAGGGAAACCGTATACTGAACATCAGATTGCCTCGAAAGTTATCCAAAACTAATTTCGAAACCATATATCCGGAAAATACTCATAAAATGGTTGCAGTTGAGAGTAAATTTCTTGAGACAAGTAGAGTCACTATAGAAAGAGCACTATGTATGTGGCCGTGCAGTACTCGACTGTTATCGGTACCGTGTAAACGTTACGCAATTATCGTGGTAGCAGCTTAATGCACGTTGCTGCACTAACAACGGAGGTCCCAGAGAGATAATGAGTGAAGTTTACAGATCAAAAGAACGTAGTCTGACAACGTAAGGACAAAATCTTTTAGTTCGGCCGATCTCGAACCGTTTCTGTATCGGTTTACTAAGAAACAATGAGCACTGGTCAGGAAAATCAGAGTCCTCACAAAGAGAACGAAAGCGAGAACCATACATGTTTTTCGTGCTCAGACCGTCACGTTGTACAAGATGGATGCTGCTCCTGATGCCAAATAAGTTCGATCTTGTCTTCATCTGTCTGGGACCGTCATATAGTACAGACTTGAACCTTATCGCTAGCTCATCCGTATCTCAGGCAAGCGCGTCCACAATTTCTTCCACAAATTGCATTAGGTCAGCAAACGGCGGTCCACGATTATGATGAATTATGATTGCGGCCTCGTCTGCCCATCTAAAGTGTAATTCGGGGGGTAACCTCCGAACAGTCGTTTCAATCGTTCCTGCTTGAATTAAGGTCGGAATCGTAATTCAGTTGTCGGAGCGTTACTTCACACACTGTCATCTGTTGAGCTAACTGGACTAATGCTGCAGAATCGTTGTCAGTTAGACGCGGACCGTCCAGAAGCTTCATCAGCGTATGCTTTTGCCACCATGTGGTTCTATCCAAACCGTTTACGACGGATGCTTTAGCGACTAGACAGCTCCCAATCCTCTTCGAGAATGGTACAACGTTGAGTTGCGGATTTTGTCGATTCATCAAAATAGTATATCGGTTATCGCTCGTCCCATTCTCGACGCCTGATTCAAATGTTTTAGTAAAGGACTTCGATAATTTAGAGTTGTCAGCAAATCCTACTTCTCGCCTAGGTAGGTCTATCTGACGTTCAGTCGCGCCACTGAAGAGTGGTGTTTCAAAAAACCACTTATTTAGATCACTCAGAGGCTTACGTTCGTATTCGTCTCTATTGAATGTTGATTAACGATTTATCATTCTTTCAAGTTTTATACGTTTTTCCACGTCCTTTATGAGAATTTCTGTCGCCTCTACTTCCAGCTCCATGTCTGTACACCTGCCATGCGGAGGCATATGCAGTATCAGCCATTGAATATTGTGAGTTCCCGCGAATAGCGTTCTTCTGTTTGCTAAGAAATAAATTTGGACAAATTTGCAGACCCTGCTCCTGTGTTTATTTCACAGGTCAGCTGAGTACCACTAGAACTTAATACCCTTGAGGTCAACGCAAACTGATAATGACCGCATAAGAGCACAGTAATGTTTCCATAACAGAAAACGCACATATCAGAAAAGCATTACGAGCAGATATACATACATATGCAAAATCGATGGGAAATGTGACATACGTTCGAAACGGTACTGCCCAAGAGCGTTTTCAGCCCGTAATGGTCGAACGTAAGTAAAAGTGTCTAAATTCAAGATGGCAGCCAAAACGACCTTCATATGAGCATAATTATGTCATCAATCAGAGTACTCACAAAAAGGGGAGTAAGCGGCGAGTAGAGAAAGTTCAAACGACTTTTGCTGGCGTCGTGCGTCAGCATCAATACAGGCACACGGCATTCGTGTTCAGCTAGCTGGGGCGAAAAAACGTCGGTTTACTCCATCAAAATGGTCTGTAGTGCAGTTGCACGTGCAACTG
>LOND01003558.1:28317-41092 GCA_014220965.1 Paragonimus kellicotti
CTCCTATTCCATTCCACTAGGTAATGGATTGGTATTTAAGGACAAATACAATTCAGACAAAACTCTAGACCCGTACGAGGCAGCACAAGCTGTTTTCCCGACTCTGATTCGACCGTTGCAAAAGTACATGCGTGTCACACGTCAGCAGGCACGACACCCGGTGGACATGGTGATTGATCATCTGGCTCTGTGCCTTGCTTACGGTTTGTCTCCGCACGCGTTCCTGGAACGATTTAATCCAGCTACCGCAACTCCGCAATTTGATGCAGCGGCAGCTGCGACGGCAATTTTGACAGCCAAGCGAGATAGGAAACACCAGCGTTTGACGAAGCAGCAACAGCAACAACCGCAACTTTCAAATGGCGTTGATAATAGCCCAGTCCTCCCTAAGCATGTGCATCCGGGTGGGCAGCAAACATGGAGTATCGTAGCCGATCGCGCTCTGTCTCGTAGCCTAGCGGATGGAGCGATTTTTCAGTTACGACGTGGAAACGAAATCTCCTTGTTGTGCACAGTTCGTCGTTTGCCGCTTATTCGCCTGATCGAAGAAGCTCTGGAACCGTTGGAAGCCGGTAGATTTGCCCTGAATACAGACAACGCGGTGTAGCCAGTTCAGCGCAATCTTAGGGCTCTTCTGCTTTGTCTGTACATTCATACATGTTCGCAACAAGAGGATGGACGTACTCAGTGAGCTCACCCATCGCTGTAGTTTTAAAAACAGCCTATTTTGACTGCTCTTCCGTCTCACTTTTAGGTCGATGTACGCGTATCTTAAGACGGATCGTTTATGGAAAACATTTTTTTTCTAAGTCGTTTCTTTTTGTCAGACCATCTGTACCCCAGTATTCATAACTTGACATCGTTACTCACTTCCCTGCTTTTCACCAACCACCTGACATGGACTGAAAAAACTGGGTATCTTTTTGTGTTTCCTGGAGCATTTGATGTCCTTTTTGTTCTCACTTTCTGTAGGTTCACTTATCCCTCATTTTTTAAAAAAATTGCTCTATACCGTTTTCCTTTGAACTACGCATTTTCAAAAGCCGAATTTTTTTTCCTATCAATTTTTGTCAGTCATCAGCATCTTATCGGATGCACGCCGGTTTGACTCATTCTCCAAATCGTTCGAAACCGGTTCATCTTTGCCTTCAATTTTCGTGCGTTCATTTCTCAATTGTTTTTTTTTTACATCGCCACAGGCTGTCTGTTTCTCTCTCATCATCGATCTATGTATACATCGAGTGTCTAGTCTGGTAATCATGTCAACAGTGCCCAGCTTTCGCCCTGTTTGTATGAATACTTACCACTGCATGATACAGCTTGTTTGTATCAGCAGCGCGTCCTTCCTACCTGTATTCAGTAATTCCCAATAAAAGTGGATCCCTACCCATTTCTAACAGTCATTGGTCAGTGTGACTTAACAGTCGAGGTTCGATAAGGGCGCGTACTGCTAATTGTAAGACTGTGGGTCCTACCCTCAGTTCCATATATCATCTGAGAAAGGTCAAGAATGAAGATGAAACTGTCTTACGTGCAGACTTTTCTTTCGAGGTGTCATGTGGTACATCTCCGAAACCGGTTCAATCAATGTACGCGTGCCGAGATTAGTAAAAGCTTGCGAACCGGTTATCAGATGGCCTGACACAAACAAGATTTTAAAAAATGAACGGAATTGAAAGTTGCGAGAGGTGCAATAATGTCAAAAAAGGGTTGTCGCTGAAAAGCAGTGTGGTGGATTCGTTAATTTGTGGGACATGCGGTTCCTATTACTGTTTTATTTCTGGTGAGATCTCAGGTTTTTCACAGTTGAGTTTCCAGAACTAAACTGTCATGAGGGTTGGCGAGGCTGTTAGCTGTGGAATGTCAAGCTCACTGGACATTCAAAAGTAGTGGACAGCTAAAACTGGGACACAACGGGAGATTGAAGAAAACGGAACGGATTTACCGGGGGAACCGTATGCTTCTGCGGGTCCAGGACCAGGTTTGTTCGACGGATCGCAGCAGTCTCTACAAACCTCCAAACTCTTGTTGGCAGGCGATGTTTTAAAACCTGTTCTTCAATCTCAATCCATCTGAGCCCTCATAAAGCCTAGGATCTTTATTGTTACTGTCATGGTTCCTCGTTATATGTTGACTGCAACTATTTGTAGCAACGGATGAGATGTGAGCGCACTGCCTACATTTTTCACTGTTGACCTTTCTCAACATTTTCCGGAGACATTTCTTCAGACGTTTGTCACCGTCGTTGTTGACAGTTCTAGGTCAGCGATCGATACTGATGTTTCAGTATCCTACTAAAATGTATACAAAGCAAAAGTGTATTCCTGGGTGATCAAGAATGGGATTTCGGTTGCACACGTAACTGTGTGTTTTATCAGACATCCTGTGGCACAATAAACTGATTGTGGTTTAACTTTGGACGTTTTCGGCTGAATAAGGCCTGCGAAGTGATCAGTTAACTAAATCCTCTCTGATGGTGGTCACGGTCATGATTTGCCCTGAATACAGACAACGCGGTGTAGCCAGTTCAGCGCAATCTTAGGGCTCTTCTGCTTTGTCTGTACATTCATACATGTTCGCAACAAGAGGATGGACGTACTCAGTGAGCTCACCCATCGCTGTAGTTTTAAAAACAGCCTATTTTGACTGCTCTTCCGTCTCACTTTTAGGTCGATGTACGCGTATCTTAAGACGGATCGTTTATGGAAAACATTTTTTTTCTAAGTCGTTTTTTTGTCAGACATCTGTACCCCAGTATTCATAACTTGACATCGTTACTCACTTCTCTGCTTTTCACCAACCACCTGACATGGACTGAAAAAACTGGGTATCTTTTTGTGTTTCCTGGAGCATTTGATGTCCTTTTTGTTCTCACTTTCTGTAGGCACCTGGTCGCTTTTATCCCTCATTTTTAAAAAATTGCTCTATACCGTTTTCCTTTGAACTACGCATTTTCAAAAGCCGAATTTTTTTTATTATCTACCGCCGCGTATACTGTGAAATTTCGATCCCCCAATATTTTTTTCGTCTCATATACATCGACGCTATAGTTTTTTCGTTCTATTAGTCATCCTGGCGCATCAGAAAACATGGTCGATTCTGGATTGGTCATAGCGTCGTACCTTTGGACGTCTATTCTCTAATAAACGTATAACGCGAGAACATAATAAACCGAGTTCGAATTTTGTGCAATTGTAGTTGTCGTTCCATTCTCGTTCTTCTATAATTAGATCATTTTTATTATTATTCGTCGCTACAGGCCGTCTTGCTTCTCCGCCAATCAATCAGACGAGCATTCTCGTTCTACAAAACATCGAGATGCTGTCTAGTACTGGTAAGTCAATCGTGCAACGTGCCAAGCTTTCGCCTGTTTGTTGATGATTAGCTTACACTGCAGTACTCGCTTGTTTCGATCAGCAAGGCGTCCTTCTACTGTATTAGTAATTCCCATAAAGAGTGGATTGAGTCGACTTAATAATTCGAACGAATCCGGATCATCTAGTCTGCTAAAATAGATCTTCTAGGTTAGACTGTGATAACAACAACCATATGAATGCAGAAAGCAAAATGCGCGGGGACGGAGTAAGCACGTCGATTCAAACGATTTTCAAGTCTACAAGTACGCTAAACAGAACAGGCGTGAACATAGTGTGTAATGACAGACGAAATGAGTGACAACAGACCTTACAGTCGAAATAGGTGTTCTTTCGCTTTTGTCGGTTACCATCGTTTTTCGTTTTTTTTTTCCACCACTGTTCGCAATAAGAGAACTGTTATTTTGCGTGACTTTTTCGTAAAAACGCTGATAATTTCCCTAAAATCATCCATATGGCAATACTGAGTAAAACAATAACTTTAGACTTGAACCTCACACCACATACACTATAATTGACCATCTCAGGGTTTAATTCATTTGAACTACTTAGGCATGAATCGCATACTATTTCGTTTAATTTTTGATGGATTTTCTTGGTTTGATCAACTCGATTGCCATCCATCCACCATTCATCCAATAGGCATCATGACTGTAAGCACGGTATAAACCGTTTGATTTCCATTTTCCCTAGTCTTACTCAATATTCCATTGTTGGTGGTCTCGCAGTCCTGTTCAGCATGTTCTCCTGTTCTCTCTCCTATTCCATTCCACTAGGTAATGGATTGGTATTTAAGGACAAATACAATTCAGACAAAACTCTAGACCCGTACGAGGCAGCACAAGCTGTTTTCCCGACTCTGATTCGACCGTTGCAAAAGTACATGCGTGTCACACGTCAGCAGGCACGACACCCGGTGGACATGGTGATTGATCATCTGGCTCTGTGCCTTGCTTACGGTTTGTCTCCGCACGCGTTCCTGGAACGATTTAATCCAGCTACCGCAACTCCGCAATTTGATGCAGCGGCAGCTGCGACGGCAATTTTGACAGCCAAGCGAGATAGGAAACACCAGCGTTTGACGAAGCAGCAACAGCAACAACCGCAACTTTCAAATGGCGTTGATAATAGCCCAGTCCTCCCTAAGCATGTGCATCCGGGTGGGCAGCAAACATGGAGTATCGTAGCCGATCGCGCTCTGTCTCGTAGCCTAGCGGATGGAGCGATTTTTCAGTTACGACGTGGAAACGAAATCTCCTTGTTGTGCACAGTTCGTCGTTTGCCGCTTATTCGCCTGATCGAAGAAGCTCTGGAACCGTTGGAAGCAGAATAACTGGCATGCGGTTTGCAGTAATTTTGTTGATGAAGTATTAAGTGAACCGTATGTCGATTTTTGGGTATTTAAGGCTAGCGAAAAGTGGGTGGGCGTACGATTGTACATGAACTGAGTTAGATAAAAGGTGCACAATGACAAGAACCAACACTGCGCCTGAGTTGTCAGTTGCGGTTAAAATAAGACGCACAAACAAGAGAAAAATGAAGCCTGAATGACCAGTCAGGTAGGTTGGTCAGAGTTACCTGAGATTGAAAGAAAGACGAAACGGTAACTTCTTCTAAAGCTGTTTGATAACACTGCAGTGGGTAAGTGGGGATGAGCATCACTCTCCTTCACAAGATGCTTAGAATGCCTTGCTTAAATAGCACCTGAATTGTGGCTTGAACAAGCACCAAACCAAGAGAATGCGACAGGGTTTGGCAATAAACCATACATTTGTGGTAATGATTAGTAATTGTAAAAATGTTTATTTCTAGTCCAGTCCGTGACCAACGGCAGCAGTCAAGAAAAATAAGAGAAAGACGCGAGATTGGCTCATGCACACTCGGCGACAATCAAAGACGCGCCAGGTGAAGAGTGGGTACGAGCTCCCAGTAAGTTAAACAATGCTCGAAATGGTGGAAGCAAAACGACCTTGGAGAATGGAATAATGGACGAGTGAGTGGCACCGAGTTTCCACCGTGCTTCCGATTGCAGGCATACGTAGACACCGCATTCGGAACAGATATGTGAAACGGAACCATTGCAACCGGGATCTTCAGAATAATAACACGACCATAAGTCATTGCAACTTAACAATCTAGCTAATTAACTTCGTCAGCATTACTTTTCTTCTCAACAAAATGCACTCAAATGAATGAATGGACGCCATTTCTGTTATAACCTTCATATACTCTAAAGCTAACGTAACAAGCAACTCAAGCATTTGATTCTTCAAAGACCCCGTGATTGTTAAATTGAGCTCATACTGGAAACAGATTTCAAAATGGACTGAACAGAACAAAATGTTTACGCTCTAAACACTGAGGGTGTTTGTAGAGGTAGACGTGGATGAGAGTGAAACAACTGGAAACGGGAGTTAAAATGTGCCTGACAGCACACACACACACATTTTCTTCCGTCGGGGAATCAAATTGGCTGACATGCCAACAGGGTGTAAGCTTACGCAGTGTATGAAGGTCATGGATTGCGGAGTCATCAGAATCGCCGCTCGGTGCGATCGCGAACATGTTCGACGGTTCGCACGACATATTACTAACTTCAGCTTATTACGAAAGACCATCAATTTACAAAACAACAGGATGCAAGGCTAAGTAGAGTGTGTGAATATCCATGATTACCCCGTTGCCAGAATATTCACCTTCACCTCGCTAGGGCGATTCGTAAGTTAATAAAGCAATGACCGACACCAGGTTAGTTGGGGGAGCTGTTGGATGTTACTAGGAACCTTAGAACGTTGTAGTGACACCAGTTCCCGTTTCCTACAAGCTTGTCATGTGAGTTGTGGGACCATAGAAAGTTAATTGCGTATAGAAGTCCATCAACCGAAGAAAACGGGGTCAAAGAGGCATCATAATCTTACAGATCCAATTTCCATATGATTTGACGTTGACCTCAATGGAATTGCGAGCTGCCTCCTCTTTCGGTTGCCCATCTCCCTCTCACTCCACCGTCACTGACATAGTTAATACGTCGTTCTTAAGTAAATTATGAGCCAGACTGATGAACCGGGCTCGTCTGCCTGTCAGCATCATTTTTCTGTATCAAGGATGAAGCTTACCCAGCACATTTTGGTTGTTATAACTGAATGCATTCACTTGAGTTTGCGCTGTTGCTGGATATTTGGATATCTGAGTCTAGGGCATTCGTAGTCAGATTCTGTGTGAAAGCACAATTGCTGGTAGTAAATTTCCCATGTCTCACACCGGACTGACGTGTGTTTCAGGCGAATGTGCGTACTGCGCCCAATTTTGTTAAGGCTCACCGGAATTCACACTTAGATTCTCGATGTAGAATAAGAGGAGGAAGAGAGAGAATAAGGGAGAAAAGAGAGAGATATGCGTCATGAGAATCTAAGTGTGAATTCCGGTGAGCCTTAAAAATTGGGCGCAGTACGCACATTCGCCTGAAACACACGTCAGTCCGGTGTGAGACATGGGAAATTTACTACCAGCAATTGTGCTTTCACACAGAATCTGACTACGAATGCCCTAGACTCAGATATCCAAATATCCAGCAACAGCGCAAACTCAAGTGAATGCATTCAGTTATAACAACCAAAATGTGCTGGGTAAGCTTCATCCTTGATACAGAAAAATGATGCTGACAGGCAGACGAGCCCGGTTCATCAGTCTGGCTTCATAATTTACTTAAGAACGACGTATTAACTATGTCAGTGACGGTGGAGTGAGAGGGAGATGGGCAACCGAGAGGAGGCAGCTCGCAATTCCATTGAGGTCAACGTCAAATCATATGGAAATTGATCTGTAAGATTATGATGCCTCTTTGACCCCGTTTTCTTCGGTTGATGACTTCTATACGCAATTAACTTTTCTATGGTCCCACAACTCACATGACAAGCTTGTAGGAAACGGGAACTGGTGTCACTACACGTTCTAAGGTTGCCTAGTAACATCCAACAGCTCCCCCAACTAACCTGGTGTCGGTCATTGCTTTATTAACTTACGAATCGCCCTAGCGAGGTGAAGGTGAATATTCTTGGCAACGGGGTAATCATGGATATTCACACACTCTACTTAGCCTTGCATCCTGTTGTTTTGTAAATTGATGGTCTTTCGTAATAAGCTGAAGTTAGTAATATGTCGTGCGAACCGTCGAACATGTTCGCGATCGCACCGAGCGGCGATTCTGATGACTCCGCAATCCATGACCTTCATACACTGCGTAAGCTTACACCCTGTTGGCATGTCAGCCAATTTGATTCCCCGACGGAAGAAAATGTGTGTGTGTGTGCTGTCAGGCACATTTTAACTCCCGTTTCCAGTTGTTTCACTCTCATCCACGTCTACCTCTACAAACACCCTCAGTGTTTAGAGCGTAAACATTTTGTTCTGTTCAGTCCATTTTGAAATCTGTTTCCAGTATGAGCTCAATTTAACAATCACGGGGTCTTTGAAGAATCAAATGCTTGAGTTGCTTGTTACGTTAGCTTTAGAGTATATGAAGGTTATAACAGAAATGGCGTCCATTCATTCATTTGAGTGCATTTTGTTGAGAAGAAAAGTAATGCTGACGAAGTTAATTAGCTAGATTGTTAAGTTGCAATGACTTATGGTCGTGTTATTATTCTGAAGATCCCGGTTGCAATGGTTCCGTTTCACATATCTGTTCCGAATGCGGTGTCTACGTATGCCTGCAATCGGAAGCACGGTAGGAAACTCGGTGCCACTCACTCGTCCATTATTCCATTCTCCAAGGTCGTTTTGCTTCCACCATTTCGAGCATTGTTTAACTTACTGGGAGCTCGTACCCACTCTTCACCTGGCGCGTCTTTGATTGTCGCCGAGTGTGCATGAGCCAATCTCGCGTCTTTCTCTTATTTTTCTTGACTGCTGCCGTTGGTCACGGACTGGACTAGAAATAAACATTTTTACAATTACTAATCATTACCACAAATGTATGGTTTATTATTACCCCAACCTTCTTCTGTCATTGCAATTCTCGTGTGCGTTCTTGTAATTAAGCGCACCTAATTCAGGTGCTATTTAAGAAAGGCATTCTAAGCATCTTGTGAAGGAGAGTGATGCTCATCCCCACTTACCCACTGCAGTGTTATCAAACAGCTTTAGAAGAAGTTACCGTTTCGTCTTTCTTTCAATCTCAGGTAACTCTGACCAACCTACCTGACTGGTCATTCAGGCTTCATTTTTCTCTTGTTTGTGCGTCTTATTTTAACCGCAACTGACAACTCAGGCGCAGTGTTGGTTCTTGTCATTGTGCACCTTTTATCTAACTCAGTTCATGTACAATCGTACGCCCACCCACTTTTCGCTAGCCTTAAATACCCAAAAATCGAAGTTCATACTCATATTCACTTACTTCATAACAAAAATGAACACCAGAATCATCTGCTCACGTACTTAACGGAACCGCATCGCCCTCATGTTTGACTTAGTGTCGCATCACATTCTGTGGGTGCGGTACACAGATTCTCAGAGTGAGTCCATTCAGACTGGTTTTCTGATTTCAATGACATGATCAAGCGGACTAGTCATGTATTCGGTTATTTTTTTGCTGTCCGACAGTGATATACTTTGATAAGGTAAAGTGTAACAGCAGAGAAATCCACGGTAGCCTATTGCTGACGAACACGCGGATTTGGAACTCTTGCCGCTTAGTTCGCAACAGTCAGGAGAAGTTAATACTAGGTGTTAACACAACAAATATCTCTTGGAAAATCTCTTCTCTCTCACAAAGACAATGAAGTACGAACGCAAATGTTAACTATACTAAACCTTATATATACGGAAAACGAAAAATATATATATATATATATATATATATATATATATATATATATATATATGCATGGATGTGATTCTGGTTAACTCGGACACATCAGTGCAAGAGCATATTTGGCAAATTTGGTAACCACCTCAAGTATGTCAGTTTTCATCAAAAAATAAACATGCGTTTCGTGTAAAGATGTCAGTACAACAGGTTGAGGAGCCTTGAAAACAAAAGATAAACAGCCAACGAATACAAACTTTCGTATCAAACAAACATTTTCACAAGTATGATAAAACACCTAACCTTAAAATAGTCATAGTTCAACGTGCTGGTCTGTCTGAATTATTTTTGGAGCATTTCTATGAAGTTCACCCAGAGATGTTCTCCCTTTAGGGAAAACAGATGGATGAAATCAACGGAAATATTTTGAACACACCTAGAGTCGATATTTCCTACAGTTTGTCCCAACGGAGAAACACATTTAAGACTAGGACGTATTGACTGTATTGAGTCTTTGAGCTGTTAGGCCGGAGGCTTTTATATGCAATAGGAAAATACTTCTGCTTGTCAGCATCGTATTTTTTGTGGCATTTCCGTATGTCAATTTTGCAAACAGCTGTTTTCGGTAATTCTCATCAGGCTTTTACAATTACATAGGTAAGTGCGAGTTATATATGAAAATTATAACGTGTCAAATAGGTCTTCAAAAAATCACAGGAGTGGTACGGATAGCAATCTACTGGAGGAGGGTGGGAGTGTTGGAGTGTTACACGCGCCTGTCATGAGATATACGTTTAACAGTGTCGAGTGGTTCATGCTTGCTCGGGTTTCAAGTGGATGTGGAATGATTGGCCAGGATGGGGTCTGAAAAATGAAAACCTGACGGAAAGACCGTTGCACTGTTTGACACGCATTTTATAGTTTGAGTTGGCTTAATTTTCACATGCAAGCCATACTGTAACAAAGAAACAAAATCATCATCTCTATATGTTAATTTCTCCTCGCTTTCTGAATTGAAATGACCGTCTTGCCTATGGTCACTTCAGGTACGCTACGCAGAACTGTAGCCAAACGCATTTTCGCGACTACATTAGCACTTGATATATTGATACAGGGATGGTAGTACCTGTAACTGAATGCCGAATTGGTTGAAATATGTGGTACGTAAGCGTCAGTAGTTAACCGAGATTTAATGCGTTGTACTAAACTGGAGTTTCGACGGGAATTTGGACTCCGGTTGGCGTTCTCATGAAGCAACCGTGTTAATCAATATTCAAACTTCGCAGTTCGGTTGCAAACCTCTTCACACTTACTAAGCAATATATTGATTAGTGACGATGAAGTGGGTCACTTAGTTTAAACCAATTCCTATTTGCAGCCATAGGTCAACCCTCTTCTAATCCGCACGATGATGCGGTTCCTGACCAGCCAGCCACCCCAGAAAAAAAAAAAAAAAAATTAATCAACAGATAAAGGAAGAGTTTATCTCTGCATGTTTTTCCCTTATTAGCATCATACTGAGATTGAGTACGGTACACGGATAATGGATCTGACTCTCCTCTCGAATACCATAGCTGAAATAACTCGCATCATGACGTCGCGGACGATGACACTGAGCACATGACGATATGTGAGGCGCGCGAAAGCTCGCAACGCGCTACACGCAGTGATTAACTAGCTGCCTATAAAGCTTGGCTGGTAGTTAACTTCGAAGTTGACGGCGAGGAATCTGCAATGCAGACCGCTCTAACAGAGCGTAAGCTAAATCTGAGGTATGTCTGGACTATCTGGATACGAAAGCTTCAAGCGTTTGCGAGTGGCTTTCACTTCATCTGAGCCAAATTTCAACTACTTATTGGTTGTCAGCACACTGTGTAAAACTAACGGTTAGCCACAAAGCGCGGAAACAGTAAACTAGCAATTGCTAGCGTGATGAAGACGGTAATAGCAGTACCATGATTTAAATAAGCGCTTTGGTTTAAGACGTACAACGAATTAAAATCAAAGAGTTATCTGTTTCGCTACGTTTCGACCCTCTCGGAGGGTCTTTACCAAGCGATTGAAACGAGAAAATTTACATTGTACAAGCTTCAAATGAGGCAGTTATCAACTGGCACGTGTTTATATGTTTAATAGTGTAATCAAGCTAGCAGAGATTTGCGGGGGTTAATCACGGTAACCATAAAAAAAAAAATATAAAAATGGGTTTCCCCACCCTGAGGTAACCACGTGACGATCCCAAGGTGTAAACCGTGTGTAGATAGTCATTGTGTAGTGGCATGTTTGCGTCTAATCTACATATGCGTAGACTGTATGGGATAGGATGGGTGATAGGAATTCCGCAAACCTTTCCTACGTGGTGTCACTGTTGTCTACCCAGTAAATCATACCAAACTACTGACAGTTCCAAGTCATGAGGTCGATTCACCGCCTGTGGTGTATTAGCAATCGTCAAGGCTTCTGCCAGCAGTCTTTTTTTGTGGTTACGCAAACCCCATTTTAAGCACACTTGGATGGTCGAAGTCAACTTGATGTTGGTTGAGGATTGCGTGTGCTGCAATGGCTGAATCATGTTCTAATTTCCAGAGTTGCTGAGGGTCGGTAGGAGGTTTCTTACTACATCTTACGTGTTCTTTGGTGCATACTTCCAGCTGCCGGGTGATCTGCCCAATGTACGAAACTTGACATTCCTTACATGTGATTCGATAAACACGGTCTGACTGCCCTAGAACTGTTCGTTTGTCTCTTAAGTGAACTAACTTATTTCTTAACGTGTTGGTGGCCTTAAATATCACTCTGATGCTGTAATGGATTAAGAACCCGTCTAAGGTCCTCTGATGTATTCCTTCTGTACAGAATAACGGCAGTTGACAGCCAATTCCTGGGCTCGTTGATCTTGTTACCAGGTAGCTCCCGAATTGGACGTAAAATCTTGTCACAGTAACCGTTAGCTTTCAGTGTCGACTTGACAATCTTGTATTCTTTCGATAGCTCGTCCTCGGAACTGGTTAATAACAAGGACCTGTGAGAACAAACTGGGTGCAACTGATTTCTTGGTGCACATGGGTTGTTCTGATCTAAAGGAAAGGCACCGACGTGAATGGATGTCCTTTCTGTGCACGTCTGTGTCCAGATCACTGTAAGCTAATTAGCGTACTCCGCAGTCTCTTTCAACTCAGCTCATGGTCCACTGATTTAGGCTCAATCGTAAGTTTGATGTGCTGATGAAAGAAATTGATGTGTCCCACGAATTTATTAATTGTTTCTGTATGTATCATCAACATACCTCCACCAACTTCTAGGTGGATCAGGAATACTCGACAGCAACTCTTTCTCTAGATCTTGCATGAACCACTTAGCAACCATGGAAAAGATGAGCTAGCCCATTGCTACTCGTCTGTTTGTTGTTAGAGGACCTCCTTGAACGTAAAGAAGGTAGACCGTACACTACCCTTCATCAAAAGTATCACTGTTCCCCACCCATTTTGACAATATGCCTAGACCGCCGATAGATGACAATGTTCTGAAAAGTTCCGCACCATGTCATCCAAGGTGTGGTGTCAAAAATAAGACTCGAATGTATGAATTATAGTGG